>CAKNWT010195627.1:0-18426 GCA_932066315.1 Andricus coriarius
TAGGTTCGGACGGCGGGGAGCGTCACAAGTATATTGAGGCACCGGCTTACCTATTGTTTGCCTGTATTTCTAGCTCGATTCTCTCTATTTCTAAGGGTTACTCTCTTTGAATATTTTAGTTTTATCGAGTGCTGCCAATTCCTGTATCCTCTCGCACCGCGCATGAGTCGCGTTGAAAACCAGGCTGGTTACCATTGTCGCGCCTATTTCTCAAAACTCTATTTTTAAAGTGAGTTGACATGATTTCTCAAAAATTAATGCACCGATTTGATTGAAATTTGGCACACTTCTTCTAGATAGGATGGACTAGTGACTGAACGAAGGTTTTTTGTTTTCTTTGATCACAACTTATTTTACGAGGCAATACTTAGTTTAAATTTGACAGAAAAGTGTACTTTTTTGTATACAACTCTGCCAGGATACTTTTTTCCAAAGGGTCTTCGAAAATCAGGTCCCAACAGCTGAATTTTCAAAATTTTTTAATGAAAATTTCAGAAAATATTGTTTAAATGTCATTATTTTATATACTTAACAGTTTGAATAAAACAAATCTTTTATTATATTAAGAAGATTAGAGATAATATGCTTTTTTAGCCTTCAAACCACATTAACCCCTTAAGCTACCAGCACTACACAGAGAAAAAAATGTCTCAGGCAATATTTCTTAACAGTATAATTTAGGGCTTATCTAATACCCTACTGTCAAATTAATAAACTAACTACTAACTAAATTAAAGTGCAAAGAAATATTGCTCAAGTAGTTTTTTCCTATGTATGGTCCTGCCAGCTTAACGTTCAGCTAGCAGGATCAAGAGCCTTTTTTAAATGCGGAGCATCAAATTTGGCAATAGTGAAATAAATGAGCCCTAAGTTATAGTGCAAACAAATATGGCCTGCGTCGCTTTTTCTGTTTCGTGCTGCTAACTTAAATTTAACTTAACATTACCACAGGTTTTTTTTAATGCTGGGCATTTAATTTGGCTATAGGGCATGAAATGACCCCTAAATGACCTCTAAATTAAAGAGAAAACAAATACAGTGGACTCTCATCTATTCTCCATCTCCCTTATTCTCTATCGCCTTTATTCCCCGTCGGCTTTAGACTGTTATTTCCATTTGCGCAGTTCCGGTAACTCCCACCATGGTCCCGGTATATTCTCCTCCGCACAGTGGCTGACCAATTAAAAAGAGGCCCGAAGAGCGGGATGCCTTGAATTAAGTATTTTAGTATGACGTCATAGGAATACGTCATACGTCTTTTGCGAGAAAATATTATAAACGTAAAAGTCATAAATGTACAAATAGTAATATTTCTCAAGTGTAGAATCTATTTTCACAGTCATGTTCCATTCTTATGTCTATTGTCAACTGACAATAAGCCGAGACCGCCTGAACCGTTTTCTCTTGGAATGCATCATATTACGTAATATACGCCACTGACTAATCGCGCACTCGAGCCTTCCGAGACGAGAGTCGCAACCGTCTCTCGCCCTACGCGCCGAGAAACTGCGTGGGCCAGCAGTTCTAGGAATGTCGGGTGTATTCATTTGTATTACTATTGATAGTATTTATTACTGATTGTAAATCACCCGCGCTTTTCGGCTGAAAAAGTAGCGACAGGCGGCGCATCGATACAAGAACTCGCGGTAAGGGTGGGGCCCCCTCCAGCTAGGGAATAAAAGAATCGTTTCCAATCGTTTCGTTTTACAGTCAGGGGAATAGGCGAGTTTTCACTGTATTCATAAAGCTGTTTTCTTTTTTGTTGAAATAAGCAAAGAAATAATCAGAAAGTTTTTTTTTCTGTTTTGTTCAAATGCATAGAATTAAATTTGGCAATAGGGCATTAAATTAGCCCTAAATGAGCTCTTAATTCACCATATGTTTTTATTCAATTTTTGCAATGTGGTCATGCCAGCTTAACAAAAAACCTATTTGGTCTAAGATGAATTTATTTTTCATCGGAGAATTAAATTATTTGGTTAAAAAATCATCTTTCCTGGTTGAAAATTCACCTTTTCGGGTTTAAAATTCAACTTTTTTCTAAAAAATCGACTTTTTAGCTTGAAAAATCAACCTTTGAAAATTCATCTCTTTTTGTAGAAAATTAATGTTTGTTGTTTAAAAATTTAACTATTTTCTTGATAATGCGTTAGTATTTGTCACGCCACACTGGTTCATGTTTTGTGTGATGATCTGTGACGAAGAAGGAGAGGGGTGAAAAAAGTGTTCGAAATACCGTGAAGTAGTTTTTGAACGGCCCCAAATATTATGTTCATTTTTCAATAAATTTAAATTAATTTTTTTAATGTAATTTTTAACGAATAAAACGAAAAATACGTACTTGACCAAAGAATGGTCAAAAGAACATTTGTGAAGCTATATCAGGCGAAAAATTTGGTCATCAAACTTTTTATTGTATTTTGTGTCTTTTTTTTTAAATTGTCTTTTTTAATGTTTTTTTTACGAATAAAACAAATACTTTATTGCTTATCAAGAAATGGTATCCAACAAATTTGTAGAGATTTTTGAGGTGAACAATTTTGCTTTGTAACATTTTTTCGTGTCTAGACCTGTTTGACCGTCTAGATAGTTTGAAATTGTTCCACAATTGTAAATCTTCTTTGCAACCTATATCGATATTTCCGATGAAAATCACTAGCTTCAAACCTACAATGGAACAAAAGTTTGAATCTTCTTTGAAATCTAATGATTTTTTTTTTACTAAAAATACCGATTTCTACTGTAAAATACCAACATAACCTGAAATGGTTAATAAGTTCTAAATCTTCTTTGAAATGTTTGAAATACAATTTATTTGAAACAAAGTCATTGGATTTAAATCTAATGATTTTGGTGCAAAATACCAATTTCAGATGAAACACACCAAAATAACCTATTTGTTGAAAAATGGTACATCTGCTGGTAAATGTAATAATTTTTTTATTAAAAATAACAATGATTCTCAACAAAAAAAACTAACATAACAGATGATTATTGAGAACTGTAAATCCTCTTCGAAATTAAATGATTTTCCTGCAAAATAACCAATTTTCTGTGAAAACCGTTGATATTACCTGAAACTGTTCAAAAATTGTCAATCCTATTTGATCTATATTGATTTTGGTTTTATAATACCAGTTTTTGGTGTAAAACGTTAACCTAACCTAAAATTGTTGAAAATTGGAAATCTTGATCATTTTTTTTTTTTAGAATGCTAATTTCCAATGAAAAGAAACTAAAGCAACCTAAAATTTTAAGTAAATTTTTAGTCTTCTTCGAAACTTTCGGATTTTATAATAATTTTTTTTTCAAAATCCGGCGAAAAGTACTAAAAAAAGTGTAATATTTTCAATAATTTTTAAGACAATTTAAAAGTTTTAATTTAACTGCTTAAGAGTAATGAGTATTTAAAAAGCATAATCTCCTTTAGGCAAAAGTTGTATAATTTCCATTCGATTTAAATTTTAAAAAGTTCATTCTACTACTTGAAAGGTTCTTTACAATTCTGCTCATCACGTTTTTATTAAATATCATTTAATAAATTGTTTTATTCAAAATATGACTAACTAAATATAATTGTAAGTATTATTTATAAATAAAATAATTTAGCCGGCCAAAATTAAAGGCCTTGATAACTCATAGCCTTGAAAAGCAAGGCCTTGCCTTGGCCTGTCTTGGAGGATTGAGTTTTCTCCAGCAGATGTGCATCTTTTCAGACCGCCTGTGAAGGAGGAATAAATAAAAGCTCTCATAGGATGATGTGGATGCAAGTAATTACACAAATCCCAATGTAGCAATAACAGTTAAATACTTTATTTAAATATTTAAGAAATAATTTGTAATACAAAATTATAATTTGTAATAATTTAGCTTTTTTTAATGCTCATACAAAGGAGGGTTGAGATGTTTGAATAAAACATTTACGGAAAATAAATTAAATTTAGTCTACTGACAAAAAGTTTCGGTACATTTTGTTGTTGTTGGAAATTGTTCTTCACTTCAAAGGCGAATATCTATGCAGAAACTGAATCCACGACTTTGTAATCGGAATCATTTCAAAGATTGAAAAATTTCGCTACGAATTTGTGCAGGTTGGTGTTATTTTAATAAAGGAATGAACAAATATTTTGCTTTGAAGTCAAAGATTTTTTTTTTAAATGTACCTTTTGAAATAATGAGTTTAAATCTTTGCCAAGTGTAGAAAAGTGTTCCTAAGAATTTGGAAGTATCATCAAATAAACACGATTAAACATTATGTAATTTCTCAGTATTTATAAGAAATGTTCACACGTGCAATATTAATTTTTGGGAGCCGATGGTCCGAGATTCGTCGTCAACCTTCATTTTTTATAATGTGTAACTTCTGATTCAATTAGATATACAATGGAATATAAAGGAATCTGAAGTTGCACCTTATACAAAAATTAAGGTTAACGACGAATGTCGGACTTTTGGCTCCCAAACATTTTTATGGCACGAGTAAACATTTTTTATAAACAGTCAGCAATTACATAATATTTAATCATGTTCTTGGTTTACGTTTAAGGAGTAGGATTTCCTTAAAATAACTTCAACCTATGCGAATTCTACGTGAAATTTTTTAATCTTTCAAATGCTTCTGATTACGAAGTCGTAGATTCAGTTTCTGCACAGATATTCTCATTTAAAGCAAAGAAAAATGTTAAAAGAAAATTAATGTACCCAAACTTTCTGTCGGTAGTGTAAATGTCCTTAAAAAAGTAACTAAACAATAATTGAAAATAAGTTAAAAAATTACATTGAAATAAATGAAGGTAAATAATAAATTACCTTTTGGCCTAATTGAGACATTTATCGTGTTCTTTTTTATCCTAATAGCGTTTATTGAGTTCTTTTGTAATCCGCTAGAAAATTTGAAAAAAACTTCAAAATTACCAAAATGGCGGCGCTTTTTCTAAACAAATTAAAAGTAGATTTTCTCAAAAAACTCACTCTTCTATTTTTTGACTTTTTTTTATTTGCACTTTGATACGTAACATATCCTGTGAGTTTCATGCGTACTAAATAATTTTTGTGGCCAGGAGAATTTTTTTTCCTTGCAATCGAATTTTCTACTTTTTCTCGCAAACAATTACAGACTCGAAAAAGTGTTTATATAAAAGTTTGCATCTCTAAAAAAGTTATATAAAAAATATTTCTTGTTGTTTTGCTATATCTTTCATCGTTTACGAGAAAAATGCTAAAATTACATTTTTAGGAAAAAAAATTCTCCCGGCAACAAAAATGGTTTAGGTCGCATAAATCTGATAGGATACCTTTTTTCTATTAGAAGAAACTATTCAAAAATATTTGGGAGAATAAAAAAAGTGGCGTGCATCAACAAAAATTTTTTTCCTGTTTTTAAAATTTGAAGAAAAAAGTAAAAAAATTTTGTGGATAACCCCAACCTTTTTTATTGTTTCCCATATTTTTTTACAATTTCTGCTTATATAAGGAAGATATTTTGAATGCCGGGAGAATATTATTTTGTCCTAAAAATGTAGTTTTTCAATTTTTCTCATACACAATGAAAGATTTCACAAAAGAAGAAGAGGTATTTTTCATAGAACTTCTTTGGATTCAATTCTATGTAAAAAAATTCTTCTGTCCATAAAAGTTGGTACAAATAAAAAAAAACAATTGGCAAAAAATATAAGGCTGGATTTTTTGAGAAAATCTACTTTTAATTTTTTCAGAAAAACCGCCGCCATTTCATTAATTTTAAAACTTTTTAAAATGTTCCGGCGTATTTCGAAAGAAGACAATAAATGCTATTATAATCAAAAATAAAACAATAAATGTCTCAGGTCAAAATTTATAGAGGTTTAAAGAAAAAATGTTGGGTGTTTTGAAAAACAAAGCATAAAATTCAAATACGCATAACTTCCTAGAATTTTTTTTTTTTTTTGAAAATCGGTAAAATATGTATCGCTAGATTTTTTTAAAGAACAGCATATTTCGTCCCCGAGAGATTCTGCGACTTCAAGTGTAGAACTAGAACCTGTTTGATTTGAAAGGTATTCGGTATGTTTCTTACATTAAGCGTACTCAGTTTTTAAACTTTTTTAGGCAAATTACATATCCCAGGAATCGTGAAAGCTTGTAGGTTCCGAATATTATATTTACATATCGTTAATTCAAAAATTAAAAAAACAACGGCATTTGTACTTTCGGCCAGCTTACAGATAAAAGACCCCTGATGAGACGGGCCGTGGAGGCTGGATCCTCAGATTACGGGATTTTCATTCAATGCTGAGAAGGGTTCGGGAATCTGGAGCCTCAGATTACGGTTACCACATCTGGCAGTGAAAACTCGAGTCTCCAAGCCAAGCCCAAGGCAAGGCCACGAATTTCGAGGCCTCGACATTTTTTAGGAAGTGCCAAGACGATCAATTCAAACCGGCACGTAAGGCTTGTCTTGTCTTGAAAACGTCGATGCCTCACTCGACGGCAACACTGATCATACGAATATTTAAATTTTTGTATTTTATACATTCTGTTGTTGTATTATATAGTTACAAAATACAAATAAACTAAATATTTTGTATAACAATATCACTATAATATTGTAAAATCCATTTTTAAAAGTTTAATTTCTCACTTTTCAGCCTTCTATTTGTCTCGTTTTGCGTTTATAATGTATTAGGGATATTTTTTATCTTAATTGGGATCTAAAAAAAAATTCGATTTTTGACGATCTGTATCTCGAAAAATATTAACGTTTTCAAAATTGAAGATATAAAACAACTTCAAGTAATGAAAAGTCAAATAACAGAAATAAAGAGTAAAGAGCATCAATTTTAAAAGTGGTCAGAGAGAGAAAGGAGAAAAAGTTATATTAACATATTTTATGGGTGATTGCCAAAAAGTTGACCATTTTAGACAATGAGTTTTTCAAAAACAACAAAATTTTCAAAGCGCCTAAAATACTTTTTAAAAATTAAGCATAATTCGAGAGGATATGAAAATATAAAACTAAAAGATCAAAGAATGTATTTGTGATGGATATGAATTTTACACAAAAAATGTAAAGTGTTTTTTAAAATTGTTAACTCTGAAATATTGAAATCTACTCTTGATTTTTACCTTTTTCAATTTAATATAAGTAACATCTGTAAATTTCAAATATTTAAAAAATGATGTAATTATTATTTGACAATTTTTTATTTTAAATTTGTTGTTTGGGATAGGTGCGTAAAAAGACATTTTGCGTACTTTTTTATTTATAATTTTGAAACGAATTTCTCCGAAATTTTATTTAATTGTGCTTTGATGCAATTATAATACTTTACTGAGGTAATATTAGAAACAAGTTATTATTCTAAGCAAAAGTGGAAAATGACTGGGACCTAAAGTGGCAATTACAAAATACAATTTAAAAAATATATACATCTTATAAAATAACTCTTTTTTTTTTTGGAATGTTTTTCTTATGGTACTTAATTATTATCATCATTAATATCATTATATTATCAATAGCACTATCCTCATTCTTATAATTAAAATATTTCTTAAATATTTCTCAAATAAGTAAGTTTTGGTCACGGCGTTCGTAGTTACTGACAATAATTTTGGGACATCTACAAAATCATTCATTCGCCCCTGACCTCTGTTTCTCAGAAGTGCTGAATCAATTCCTCTAGATAGTACATAAGAGAGTTCCAAATGCGTGCGTCTGCGGAGTTTCGTCGAAAGCGTCTTATATGTGTAGTATTATATTAGGTTTATTTATGTGTGTATTATACTAAATGTGTATAAGTAGTTGTAGGTGACGTGAGTGTATTTGTGATGGAATTGTATTCTGATTGGCTATGCCTGACTAATGTGTATGCGAGTGTATCCTTTTGAATGTGGATACGTCTTTTTATTCACAGAAGCTTACGGTTTACCAAGCTGTGAGTTAAGGTTTCTCGAGCGTCAGTGATTCCTTCATGCCTTTTCTGTGAACCCACTTACATTTTCTACCGAGCTCTCGACCGCGTTTTACCCAACTGTTCAGTAATCGCTATCTAATGTTTCATATATTTTACAATTATGTATATTGAAATGTTAACTACCAAGTACAGTATTAATCAAAGTACAGTTTGGAAGATATTCGTATCAATTTGTGATGTTTTCATGTTTGGTAAAGTTTCTCGAACTATTTTTCTGTGTCTTAATATCTATTTTTGTACTGACTGAATTCAAAGGTGTCGAATTTAATCCAAAAGTAGATCAATCTTTACACAATGTAAATAGTAAATACACAAAGGATTAACTTGAATAAAAAGATAGAGATTAAAAAAGATATTTTCGATTGTGTATAATAAAGCAGATAGGGAAGGATTATGGTTGGTAGGTTGAAGATTATATAGTATAGACTTCGACATAAAAAACATAGGAATTGAATAAATGAATCAGAATTTGATATTGCCCAAGTGATTGAAAAGGATTGACGTAGATAGAAAGTGAATAGATTTGAATGAAAAAGTAGGAACTGAAAAAGAGACTGACAAAAGAGGGAAAAAAGGATTAATGTGGATAGGTGGATGACAGAAAAGAATCGACTTGATTATTATATTAATTCAAATACAAAATCATTCAAATATCATGCTTTATCACGTGAGAGGGTGTGTGTGTGGGAGGAGGTGGGTTGAAACTCTGTATAAATTTATCTCTTTCTTCATTTACGAATTTCAATCATCTTAGGGTGTAAAAAGGATCACCGTGGATAGCTGGATGCTAGAAAATGAAAGTTTGTTAATTGGAGGAATAGGAACAGGATTGAAAATCATAGGGATGGTTGTAAATTAAGAAAGTGATAGAAACAGATTATCGTGGATATATATATATATATATATATATATATATATATATTTATGTGTGTGTATACTCGGTGTTTTGTTTAAGTTGAGGCATCGAAATATCTCAAAAGATATGCATCTTATGTAAAAAATATCCGTTTTTTTGTCGAGCATCGAAAAAAAAATTTAGAATAAAACTTACGTATTTCATGAAGGTGTGAGGTGGGGTAAATTTGTTCAAAGTCGCTTTTCCCCCTTGAAAATAAAAAGTTTTTATTACGGATATTTTTTCATAGAATGCGTATTTTTTTTAGATATTTCGATGTCTCAAGTTGAAAAAAAAACCTGGTATATATATGTATATATATGGTTGCGGTTTAGATTACTTTGGGATAGATGTGAAGGCCCTATGACAAAGCCACCGAACAACAATGACACCACCAAAACACCAAAAGGTTGTAAATGCGGATCAAAACGATCGAACGCGCAGAGCACCCGACAATGGGTCGGCGAACAATGCCGATAATCCTAGAGTTTGGGGTGCTGAAAATAATTTAGGTGGAAACACGACGACGAACCGGCAAAACGCCACATTGAGTGGACGGATCAACTCAAGGATGACTTGCTAGGCTGCTACGATGCCAGCCTTATCCCTGTTCACCGAGGCTTTATGACACGTATGCATACTCTGTGGTGTCAAAAACACCCAGAGCTTCAGCACTTTTCGATTCACTCGTTGCGAAATCAACGTGCCTACCTCTGGAAAAATGGATATGTACGCGGACCGCTTCCCCAACCGCTGCTTCATCAAGCTGCAGCCGAAGATGAGGAAGCCTCATTAACACCAACCGCGGAAAGCAGGCACCTTCTGAGAGATGATCACGATTTCAGGACAAGAAGGAACATTAGCATGCAAGTTCCTCCTAAGCCCCAAGATCTGGCTGAAATGGATGCCTTCCTTCGTGGAAAAATCTCGCAAGAGTCGACCTCTGGACCATCAATTACTCAGTTTATGGTGCTGCGAGAGCTTTGGCTGATTCAAATCGAAGGCTCAAACCGATGATGGATCAAAAAACCAAAAGACGCTTACACCAACTGAACAAGAAGATTGGATGAGCAAGACAGAATGCGACCCGTGTTCAATTTGTGATTGACTAGATAACATCTGGTAGACCGTTCACGGCAAGGGTTCGTAAGTTCGCACAAGAACTGAGGATCTTGAATCACACACTAAACAAGTCAAAGCTGCTGACAATCAAGCAGCATATTGTTGACAAAATACGGCTGTTATCTGACTCAAGAAGGAGAATGCAGAAGAGGGAGAGATGGATCAGGGAGAATCGAAAGTTTCTCCCTGACCCATCGCGCCTGTTCAGTGATCACCCTGTTTCTGTCAAAAATCCACCCAAGCCCAACGTGGTAGAGACTTTTTGGAGAGAGGTATACAAGATCCCGAAAACACTAAAGTTGAAAGAAGATACTGAAAATATCATCCGCTTCAAGGAAATTCGCGGAATGGGCGTCGGAGACGCCCATCCCGCAGTGGCTGGTGTTAGGACGCACTATAATCCTACCGAGATAAGGCAACTTGTCCAACCCAGAGATTTACAGGCAAATAACTTGTTTGAACACACTGTGTAAGATCTTTACAGCTGTCCTAAACAAAAGGATTGTTCGGCGAATCGAGCCTGTGTGGTTTGAGATGTACGAACATCGTGGCTCGAAAAAAGGTGTAGCAGGCTGTCGAGAGAACCTGCTAATTGGCAGGTGTGTCTGTAAAGACGCTGCAGTCCATCAGCGCGTCCTGTCAATGGCCTGGATTGACTACCGGAAAGCTGTTGATTCAACCTCTCATAGACTTATCATCTGTCTGTTGGAAAGCTTGAAGGTGCGTCCACACATGGTGAGATGCATAGAGAGATTGATACCTCTTTGGAAAACTAGATTTACTATCTCATGTGGAAATTATCTTGTGACAAAAAACAACGTCGCCTTCCAGAGGGGCGTCTTTCAGGGCGATACGATGAGCCCTTCGCTTTTTTGCACCGCACTTCTGCTTCTATCTCTCGCGCAACGACATTTTTCTGGATACCTCTGTGGCCTCTTGTAAAAAAGAAACTTCAAACTGCCATAAACATCGTCAAGAAGTACACATGAGAGATTGGGATGGACTTTGGATTGGATAAATGTTCCAAAATTCATCTGAAGAACGGAAAGATTTTTGGCGTTCCCAAGGATCCTGAGCTTGTGGATATAAGTGCTATTAGACATCTTAACACTGGAGAGACATATACATACCTGGGCGTGCCTCAAAGCCGCATTCAGGACGTAACATCAGTAAAGCAGTCTCTTCGAAGCAGATACAAGCATCTTTTTCGACAGATTGGGTCTTGCAATCTGTCGGCGTTGAACAAAGTATCTGAGACTAACATGCTTGCCGTCCCGGTTCTACTCTACTCGTTTGGGATAGTTCAATGGTCGAAGAACGAACTTAAGGCCCTTGTTGTCACCACACATAAGATCATGCATATGCATAAAAGCTTGCATATCAATTCGTCAGTTCCACGATTATACATTTCTCGCCGTCAAGGCGGACGCGGACTTCTGAATCTCCAGTGTTTTCATAACCGAATTGTTCTAAGTACAGCTTATATCGTAGCCAATGGCAGAGATCTTTTCCTAAATTGGTCAGGAGCCACAAGATGATTGGTGAAGGAGCGTTCCTTTACAAAACCGCGGAGCAAGCGGCCGAGACCCTTGGCCTGAATTTTAACATCAGAAGCGAGCAAAGTGCTTTACTCCATCTAGATGCTTGACTTCTGAAAGCCGAAGTGAAGAAAGCACATGCTCGAAAATTCCATCAAGAGCTACTCGACAAGAAAATGCACAGAAATTTTCACAGGAATGTAGAAAAACAGTCCTTGTCAAAGGAGCAATCTTTTGCTTCCCTCAGATCATCAGGGCTTAATTCAGGGACAGAGGGTTTTATTTTCGCATGCCAGGACGGTGACATTTCCACCTTAGCATACCGTGACCGTATTTGATGTCAAGAAGTTCCCAGCGATAGGTGCAGAGCGTGTCATGCACACGCTGAGTACCTTGAACGCATACTATCGAGGTGTCCTACCCACGCAGGAACGACGTACATCTACAGACATAATGCGGCCCTAAGAGTGCCAAAAACGAGAAATGCCAAATTTTCTGGAACTACGATTTTCGGACATCAGTCTCCGTTGCACACTCGAGGCCTGACATTGTTCTCCAAGACTTCGAGAAACGAACTATATTCGTGATCGAATTCTCGGTCCCGCCCGAATACAACATCACTGCCCAGGAGAAAGAAAAGGAGGAGAGGTATCAAAAACTTAAAAGGGAGCTGTAAAGATTGTACCCAAAATATTTGGTACAAAGAATTGTCCTTGTGATAGGTGCTCTCGGAGGTACGAAACTATCGCTGGTTCATAACCTTAAAGCCGTATCCGCGTGCCAAAAACATGCCAAGGCACTTGCGAAATGGATCCAGAAAGTTGTGATTATTGGGTCGCTTCGTGTCCTCAAAACACACGAGGCTTTCGCCGGCCTGTCGTTGTGATTTCATCACGTCCTGTGACCACCAATCTAACGGTTGTGAGACGTCGCCATGAGTGTGATTTACCCCGGTCCTACTGGGAGCCAGTGTCACTTTTAGATGGCAGTTGTTCCGAGTGAGACCCTGCGGTGGTTGTTTGCCGGCACATCGTATTGTCTCCATATTGATTTCCTCCCCAAACTCTAGTGTATTCGGCATTTTAATCTGATCCATTGTCGGGGTCCTGCTCGTTCGCGGGTTTTGGACCGTAGTTAGAAAAGGATGTTCCATTTTCGTCCCACGAGAAACTATCCCGGTAAGAAAGTTCGAATTGAATACAATAGAAACGTTTCTATTGGTTTTCTATCCTATATTTGAAAATATCATTTCAATGCTTAAGAACGTCAAAAAGTGGTATGAGAGCGATTGGAGTGAGCGCAGCGTCAACGAAACGATTCGAAAGCGATTAAAGTATAAAGTATATTAAATATAAAGCTCGCCTAATAAAGTGGAATTGGTTTGTTTACATGATTTTTAAACCTATACAAATGTTAGTATGAAAATCCCTGAAAATAACTGTCTGATAAGGAAATGATCAAAACTGTTCGATTTAAAAGTATGAATTGATTGAAAAGTCTTTTTATACAGTTTTTTGCAAGTTCACTGTACAATAATGATTGTATTTTATACAATCAGGGCTTATTTTCTTCTTCTAAATTTCGTAGTATCTTCCATTTGTAAACTTCTAAGGGGCGATTTCACCAACTCTGATGAAATACATGATTATCTAATCATGATTATTCTTTAATCGAGGCTTTAATCATGGTTAAATTGGCATGCGTTCCACCATGGACATTTTAACTCTGATTAGCTAATCATATATCCTTTTCGTGGTAACTTTGATCTTCTCTTGTAACGGCGATTCTGATTGGCCGCTGCAAGAAGAACGTTTAAGTTTGTTGCGCGCGCACTGCACAAGTGGACGACATTAACCAAGTCATGTGACATCCAGTAGAAGTCTTTTTTGTCAAGAAGTGAAATAATTTTGCGTGGATGTAAGATATTAAAATAATGTTACAAATTTGCATCATTATTTCAGTTCGAAAACTAATCATGTAAATTATAAAGGCATTAATAGTGATTGTTTTTAAAAACGAATGATCTCTTCCAAAGATGTGAAAGAAACTGTAGGTAAGAAAAGTGAGGTTATTGGAACACAATTTACACCTTACAGACGCCTCATCAAAGATATTTTGGCTTCACAGCTTCTTTCATCTGCATATTGATAAAAAAAGCGTAGGTATGATAAAAATTGTTATTAAAATTATGCACATTCGCTCTGAACCTGCTGCAAATGCTCAAGTGCAAACTTCGATATTGAGGTTCTGTTAAATTACTGATTAAATTAGAATAATCGAGGATTAACATCTTAATCAGAGTTGGTGAAACCAGCCCTAAACTTTGTACATTTCTAAAAGTATAGAAAAGAAGTAGCTGCAGTTGGGAAATGAGAGATTATCATTGAAACCCAGGATGACAAAAGTTTTATAACCGAATCCATTTCAAATCATGCAGGTTCTATGTCACGTCCCGAGAAAAAGGCGAGGGTAGTATGGAAAATAGGAAAAGAGAGAGACCAGTTTTCTGATTATGTCAGGCTGGTAAGGCCTGACCAATTATTTGTTTGTGGGTTTGTGTGTCACTTATAAGGCATAATGACAGAGTTAAGAGTTACATAAAGTAAACTTACATGTACCTTTCTACGCTTCAAAGGGCGAGAGATAGTTGCTTTGTCGGTTGGATCTCTGCGTTTATCGTAGATCAGCGACGGAACTCTACCGGATGTTTTGTAATAGTGAAACGGTGTACGAGCACTTTTCAGTAAAGGTAGTGCGATAGAGGGTCCTACAGCAGATACCCAATCCACACTTGAGTTCCTTTCGCGAACGTTTAACACTGCGGACTTTATTCGTAACAGACTC
This sequence comes from Andricus coriarius, assembly GCA_932066315.1. Taxonomy (NCBI): domain Eukaryota; kingdom Metazoa; phylum Arthropoda; class Insecta; order Hymenoptera; family Cynipidae; genus Andricus; species Andricus coriarius. Next base: position 14,352 of record CAKNWT010195627.1, read on the forward strand.
ACTTATCGACGACCGAAAGTCTCAGCCGAAGGGACTTAGTACTGGACTCGAACATGGTAACTATTTTTAGTTGAACTTGAAAGCACGCGACTTAATCAGATTGTTACTTTGGTCACAATGATATAGAAGCCGTAACTTATTCAAAGTGATTCGTTAATCGTAGATCGAAGTGAACAGTATGACTTCCGGGGTTTATATACACCTTGGACTTCGCAAGTCACGTACTTGCGACAAAACTGGGTAAAGTTACGTGCGGTGACAAAACTTGGTAGACTCACGTATTTCTGTGAATGTTGTTTTAAATAATTATTTTCCAAAGAGTTGTAGGTTATTTGAGTTAAGAATATATATGTCCCGTATTTTGGTGATCGTTTATCTGTTTTCTAGATCAGCGAGAAGTTATTTGATACGCGCGACTTTCCTTATTGAACGCGAACAATTCATGCAGGTGAATCATGCTATCGTCAGCAACCGTGTACAGGGATCGCGCATCTCAACTCTCGACCTTTTAGGAGTTTAGATTTTATACATTAGCTTAGCTATAGGCGATATCTCTAGTCAGACATTTACGGTTACAATCTTTTCTGACTATGCGCATGTTTCTCCACTGAGTGGGTTATGCTTTAATGATAAAATGTAGTATGACATTATATCGGTAACTTATTACTTTAATTTAGACATACGTGTGAATTCATGTTCCATATGATTAATTTTGACTTTTTTATTATTTATGTTTCAGATTATTAGGAATATGCATACATTCGTATGTTATTAAATATACTTATTCATCTTATAGCGGTAGAATCTGCAGTTACAAACTCTTATGAACCGAACGTATGCTAAGTTATCGGTAGCCTCTGAGTTGAGATTGCTTTATTTAATTCAAGGCAGGAATGCTAAAAGACAGAAAGTGAATCTACGTTCGAAACACTTGGTGGTCCGGAAAAGGGCCGATAGTTTTCATGAGTTTTTTTTAATTATTTGGTAAAGGCCAGTATTTTTTCGAGTAGATCGCTCGTCTACTTTATTTCGTGGTCTATGGCGATGGGAGAATCGCAGAGATTACTGTCACTCAAAATGACAATTCGTCGCCGACGAGTTATGCGGATAACGTGTTTACACACTCTTTTGCACGTGGTGGTAAGTGCGGTAGCTGGTGCAAATGTAACAACGTCTAGGTTGACCTGGGGGAATATGAATGTAACGGAGACGATTTATTCCGTAATAAGACGGAGGGTTGTCCAGTGGGAGGTGATGGTATAGGTAACCGTAATGGTACAGGAGGTACCGACGACGTCTTGGCCGTAGATATACTCGATTTCCTAATCGAGGATGGAGGGGGGCTCTCTGAGAATGAGGTGTGAGTCTAAGGTAACTGGGGGTAATTATCGATGGTGATCCCCAGTAGTGCAGTTAGTTCGGGGGAGAGTTCGTGCCCGATCTTTCGTTCCGGGTACTCGTTAGCGGGGAGTAATCCGGAGGTATCCACGTATGTGATTATTGGTTGCCGTTGTACGGGACTAACCAACTTTGCTGTAGAGGAAGGGGTCAACTCCTGAGGGGTAAGGAACCATCGAGGACTGCCGGGGTTGAGATCCAAGTAAGACGGATCGGCGTTGTGAGGATCGGGGCAGGTCCAAGGCGAGAGACGCCTGCTTACGGTGGCGTGTGGATGGCACGGTCGTGCCTGGCTTCCGTCGAGACTCTGGACTGGCTGTCGGGAGACAGGGGAGGTCGAACGCTTAAAGGGACGGTGACAGGAGAGCCTTATCGCTCATTCGTATTCGAGGAGTGGGTTTGGTTACGTGGTTATACGGGGTTTCCAGGGGGATATCGGGTTTCTCGAAGATGGCATCGAATTTCGTCGGTAGGGGAGCGACTCTCTCCGTAACGTCGACGGGTTTCTTCTGGGTGAGGGGGATCTCTGGATACACGGGTGCGACACTATCCGGGATGATATTCGGTTTCTCCGTGTCACTGAGTTATCCTTCCGATACGGGAGTAATCCTGTCCGTAATGGGGATCGGGTGTGACGTTGCTGTGAAGGCGGCATGCAAGCGTTAGAAAGAGGGGGTCCAAGAATAAAGTAAACGATAGAAGCTGAAAAACTTGCGTTTATTTAGGTAGCGTGGAAGTATACACTACGGGCACCCGGGGAGAAGTGTCCCTCGGTCTCGATCGCAGTGCAAAAGTTAACGAGCGAAGATTTTTGGCGATGCTCCTGGATGCGGGTTTCGCACGATTGGCGCGTTTTTGCCAAGCAAAAGACTACGAGCGTGAACAATCACCGAAACCGCGCTCGGTCTGTCGTTCGTCAGTGGGACTTCAACTCTTTTTGACTGAGTGCCGCGACTCAATTTATTCTAAGTCGAATGTCAGGTGGGGTTAGGACGCCCAGGCAACGAAAGAAAGAACCATGGATGTTTGCCAAATTTTATTCGTGGTTATAAATATTATTTATAACCATGAATATAATTTGGCGAACATCAAGACAGGCATCCTATTAGTTTTACGTGGGCCAAACAATTTGATTAATTTTGTTTTAATTTCTGACTAATAATTTTGTTGTTGAAAATTCAACTATTTTGTTAAATAATCATATTTTTGATTTAAAAATACTTCTACCTTGTTCAAAAGTAATATGCCACGGTTAAAAAAACAACTAAAAACAGTTGTATTTTCAACTAACTAATTAAACTTTCAAGCCAAAAGATGAATTTTTTAGAAGAGAGTCGAATCCAGCAACAAAATTTTATCTAAACTTAAAAATGCAAGCCGATAAAGTAAATTTATAACGAAATCAAAATTGTTTTGTAGATAAATGTTCGTATTGACATTACAGATCTCTTAATTATTATATGTATAATAATATAATAATATATAGTGTATTATAATTATTATTCATTTATATCAAATAACAAAATAGTGGAATTTTCAACAAAATAATTTAACTTTCTACGGAATAGTAGAATTTTTTGCCGAAAGAAATGAATGAATAAAAGACAAATGTTCAATAAAACCCTTGCATTTTCGACATAAAAAGGTGATTTTAAACAAACGAACTAAATTTTCAACCAAATAGTAGAATTTTTACCTGAAAGAGATGAAGTCTGAACTAAAAATATAATCTAGATTTAATGCTTTCACGATAATTCATTACAATAAATTTAAAGGAGGTTTTTTTCGGGTTTCAATCGTGTGCTAAACTACGAATTTTGCCGACGTTTCTTGAACATTGCAGTTCACTTCTTCAGGGTTATGTTATTCTTATATATATTCTCTGCGATGCCTCTGATTGGCCAGAACGCCCCCCTGTGGGGACTGGTCGTACTTGATTGGCCAATAAAGTCTTTTTTTGAAACCCCGGGAGGACGGAAAGTCAAATCACATTGGTATTATATCCATTGTCCCTATTGATGTTATTAGGGTGTTTTAAGATTTTGATTGCTTCTTTATGTCTTCTTGCAAAATTATTGTACATTTTTGCGATGCTGGCTGTTTTGTCAAATAAAATGCTATGTCCTGTTTCGATATGATGCTCAGCTAGTGCTCATTGCGTGAAATGTTTCATTCTGACTTTACTCTCATGTTCCTTTACACGTTGGTTCACCGCTCTCCCGGTTTTTCCAATATAGACTTTGCCACAAGAACGAGAGATTTTATATACTCCCGGATCGCTGACAGGTGCCTTTTTATCTTTAGGGTTGTTTAGAAGTTGTCCTATTTTTGCATGGGGTTTGAATATGGTTTGGATGTTGTGTTTGTTGAGAATTCTTCCTATTTGTTCTCTGATACCTTGAACGTAGGATAGGATTGAATTAGGGTGTAATCGATTGATGAAATCGAAAAACTTGTGTAGTTCATCTAGTCCATGTCTCGGCCAACTTTTAACGCCAAGCCCAACTTCCCTCTTTCTACTTAACAAAACAAGAAAAAACAGCAATTAAAGAACTCAATCAGAATAAAGGCATCATAACATTACCCACAGGCAAAGGCAACACAACAGTAATATCAGTAATATACAGGGTGTTTTTTTTAACTTGAGACATCAAAATATTTCAAGAAATACGCATCC
>CAKNWT010195632.1:0-10541 GCA_932066315.1 Andricus coriarius
AACGAAACGAAAATATCGGCGTAGCCACAAAAGGAATCAAGAGTTCGGTTGGAGTTGAACCGAATCGCAATGGAGTGCGGGCAAAAATGGGTTAGTCCACGCGCTGCGGGCAAATACGAGTTAAATCTTTAATTCGTTTTTGCCCGTAGCGCTCGAGCTAATTCGTTCTTGCGCTGAGAAATAATCAACCCGCTTTCGCTCCGACTCTTTTCTTACTCCGCTTTTGCTATCAGCCCCTCAACTATAGATCAGGAGTGGACGCTTTAATGAAAAGTAAAATTCTTCAGTATAGAAATTATTACTTTTTAATAATTATAATTTGTAAAACATTAGTTGATTATTTCGATAAGTTTTGATAATTTGCATTAATCAATTAAAAATAATAAATAAATTGGCATTACGATATGATTGGTAAACAATTTTGAACCTAAACGTAAAATCGATTCTCACCCAGTCATAAGCAATTCATCTCATGCATATAAACTGTAGACCAGGAGTGGACGCTTTAATTGGATATTTAACAGTAGAATGACTTGCATTCTGCACAGTTTATTAGAGATCGTAAGTATGATTAATGACTTCAATGAATTGGAATACACTCACAGCAATTTATCGAGTGTGACCCCAAACAAGAGGGAAAGTGAAGAAGTCATCGTCGATGAAAATAGACAATACCTCTACTTTCCTATCGGCCTCGAAAAGGTGTTAACCGCAGGAATGAAATGGATTTCTAATTAAAAAGTTGTTCAACGTTGAATGCTCTAAATTTGATACTACGTAATTCCTAAACGCTCTTCTGTTAAATGTGAAGAATTTTGGAACTATTTAATTAGACATTTTTAAATATTGAAAGATTATTGACCTATGACCTCCCAACTTTGACCTTTCTCGCTTGACTCTTGTCCTTAAAACACGAGACCTCTTACCTATTTAATATGATTTCTGATTTGCGATCTTTCATATTTGTCCTTTAACCTCTGACCTCTGACATATGATCTTTAAACTATGACCTTTAGCTTTTACCTTTGACACCTGGCCCTTGACATACTTGATATCTAACCTTTCATTTTTTAAAGTAAATTTTTCAATTTTGATTCATGAACTTTGACCTCTCATCTTTCACATCTCGTTTCTCAGCTTTCTGCTCGCATTCTCGCAAATTTTATTTAATTAATTTTTAACATTTCACTTTGAAATTATTTACATTTTAATGCCTAAATTTAGAACTGATGAAAATTTTAAGAATCTTATTTGAAACTGAGCTATTTGAAAAGCATTTCTTAAGTAGTAGAAGTGTAGAACTTGAAAGGTCTTCACAGAAAAAAAAGTTAGAAATTAAGAAAATCAGTCTTGTTTTAAGTGAAAAAGGTCTTGTTTCGTGCTAAAAAATATGATGATTGTCTTCTTTTACGAAGAAAGTCGGGTTAAATCTGGCTTCAAGCCTAAAAACGGGCTTAAATTAAAGTCTATCAAAAACAAGCTACAATAAGAACTGTACTTTTTTCTGTGTTCAGTTTAGAAATTTAGAAATTTTCTTTTACCTAAAGTTTGAAACTATTTGCATTCTGTAGACTTTAAATTGGAAAGTAATTTAGGGCACTATTTATTCGTAAATATTATAGTAATAAGGCAACATAATTTTTTCTTCAACTCGAAAAAATTAATTTAAAAAATATGAAAATGACAAATGGATAATCACCATTTGGTTTTCCGCCCTGGAATATAGAACCTATTTTTTACAAAACTAAAAAAAAGGGTTTAGCTGTCCCAGCTAGACGTTAAGCTGGATTTCGTCTTCTAAGAAAATATAGCTGTGATACCTCAATTTCTAGCTGTGTTTCCTAAATATCTAGCTGTTTATCTAATTTTGCCATCTAGAAATTATCTAGCTAATTTATCTAGATAATTTCTAGATGGCAAAATTTAGCTAAAACAGCTAGATATTTAGGTAACACGGCTATATTTTCTTAGAAGACGAAATCCAGCTAAGCGTTTAGCTGGGGCAGCTAAACCATTTTTTTTCACTAAATTTTTTCACTTCTATAAAACATGTTAAATAATAACCACATACTCCTATAAATTTGAGTGAATTTTATATCATGTATGTATATAATTTTTTTTGTTCTTATCAAGTTGTTATTCTTATATTTTCACAATTTCTTGAATTCCAGTACGAACATTTTTTCGAAATTTTGGCATATCAAAGAATACAGATGGAAAACTGAATATAATTTTTAAAGTTTTTGGAATAAATAAACTTTAGAGGTGCACAGTATTTCAAATTCTTGAATGTTAAAGAGTGATATTTTTGATGAAAATCAAATTTTTTAGGAGAAAAATCTATCGAATCACTTTGAATGTTACTTGATACTACAATGATATGATATTTAGTTTAAAATTTCTTAATTTTGGAAGTTTCCAATAAATTCAAATTTCACAGTGTTGTAGTTTAAAATTTCAAGATTTTATATTGAAAGCTTTGATATTCAGTTTTAAATTTAATAATTTTACATTCGAATATTCTAAATTATTTGGTTTCCATTTTAGTAAGTTTTAAATTTAATAATTTTAGATTTAAATATTCTGAATTCTGTGGTTCCAATCTTAATCATAAAAATTTATCTGATTCTTTAAATTCTTCGAAATCATAGAATATTAAATTAAAAGACTTGATAGTTGCACAATTTTCAGTGTAAAGGATTTGTAATTGAACAATTTTTAAATGAATGCCTCCGGAAAAATTCAAAACAATGAAAGATGAAGGCAATCATTTTTTTTCAATGAAAGCCTTAAAATAAGAAAAATTTAGAACTAGTTGTTGGGAATTAAATTATTTTGTATGTCAAAATGTTCCAAAATATTGAACATTTTAATCTCAACATAAAAAACGTATTTCAAATTTAAAGTCTTAAAGTTGTGGAATTTCAAATATTGGAATCATATTATGGGACATCCATTAATAATAATAATAACATATCTTTATTAATTGGCCAATAAAGTGTATTCATAAAAATATAACATTAAGTGATTTGATAAAAGAATTGCGAAAATTGTATAATCTCGTTTGATTACATTTTAATTAGCGCTCATTATGATCGCAATCGTTCTTCAAGTACTATTAAACATAATTTATAATCATAAATTCAAATATATTTTAAAATAGCTACATCAGCTTTCATAAAATTTTAATATTAAGCGGCTTTCAGTAATCGGGACACAAATTAATTTGATTTAAATATAAGATATTATCCCAGCTGGAATTAGAAGAAAATAAATAAATAATTAAGTTAATTCAGGATTTTATATCGTAATAAGATGTTCTCAAAAATATTAATCGGCGAAAGAAAAGTTTCTTTGATATAAAGAAAGGGTTTTTTTGTTCCAAGAAGATTTTTTCTTTAGTTTAAAATTATTTTCTCTATTTTCAAGTTATTTTTAGTTAAATTAAAAAATATATGTTCAGGAAACGCCTTCTTTTTAATTGAAAATGAATATTTTTCTGAGTGCTTCTGTAATTCTGAAACTTGATGTTTCCCATTTTCGACACTGATCGATTTTGATGATATTTACAATTGAAAACTCGACAAGTTGTTTATTTTTTAATGTTTACAGTTGAAAATAATGAATTTTGATCATTTTTTTAAAAGGGTCTATCTTGAAGATTTGCAATTGAATATTCTCCAATTCTTGATGTGTATAGTTTAAAAAGATGGGGTTTTGAATGTTTTTTTATAGTTCATTTTTGAAGATTTATTGAAGACTCTTCCATTTTACAGACTAATAAATCAAAATTCTTAAATTTAGGTGATTTTGAAAATCAAAAGTCAAGATTTTACTAGTTCAAATCTTCAAAATTTTAAAAATTTAAATTGTAAATCATCAACATTACAGAATTTTAAATTGAAAACCGTCAAAAATTATAACTTTTCGATTTTAAATATTTACAATTTGAAGCCCTACATTCCTACAATATTGTAAAGATTTATGATAAAAAATTCTGAAAGTTTGAAAGTTTGAAAGTATAGAATTGAAAACTATTCAATTTTGAAGAATATAGAATTAAAAATTATTCAATTTTTAAGATTTATACTTTAAAGCAGGGCTCACCAAAAGGCAGTCGGCGACTGCAAATACTGACAGTGGCAGTCGCGAGACTAGGTCAAACAGGCCCAAGAACAGGCCCTCATAAATCTTGTCGCTGGACTGGTCCCTAATCCTTCACGGTAAATTACAGTTTGAAATGAAAAAATGAAATGTATTGTGAATACAAGTAAAATAAAATCAGACCCTTCGGTGTGAACAATGAGCCGCAACGAGCCGTGACCGTACCGACTGTTAACCCTTTCCAGGATTCCTGGAAATCGAAGAAAAAAATGACAGAAAAAATGGGTGGCAGTCGTGCACTTGTCGTGGCAGTCGGCACCTGCTTAGAGTGGTGAGCCCTGCTTTAAAGACAGGAATGTAATTTTTAATGCTTTTTGAGAATATTTAGTTAAAATTTAAAGATTTACATTTGAAAATTCTTCAATTTTAACGATTTTCAATTTAAAATGCTTTAATTTTTAAGATTAACAACTGAAGATTCATTAATTAGGAATATTTTTAGTGTAAAATGATGTAATTTTTTTTAATTTTTTGGAAAAGGTATGTAGTTCAATTTTAAATATTCCTCGATTTGCAATTGAAAATTCTACAATTTTAAAGATCAATTAATCAAAATTTCTAAATTTGGATAATCATGCTAATTAAAAGTTAAAATATTTCTAATGCAAATCTTCCAAATCGAAATAGTTCCAATTGTAAATCACCAAAATTACTGAATTTTTAATTTTAAATTATCAAAATTAAAAACTCTTCAATTTTAAATATTTACAATTCGAAGTCTTACAATATATGGTGATTTTAGTTCTTTTGTAATAGTTTATAGTTCAATTTTGAAGATTTAAATTTGAACTTTATTTAATTTCATAGATTTGTAATTGAAAATTCTTTACTTTTAAAAATTAACAGTTTAAAGTTTTTAAATTTGGATGATTCTAAAAATCAAAAGTCAAGACCTTTCAAATTCAAATCTACCAAATTGAAAAAGTTTCAATAATGTGAAGAGTTTCATTTTAAAATTCTGGAATTTCGAAAACTCAAAATTGAAAATTATTCTATTTTTAAGATTTATATTTGAAAATTAGGTACTTAATTTTTAATGCTTTTTTTGAATATGTAGTTGATTTAGAAGATTTGCAATTGAAAAATCTTCGATTTTTAATTTTTAATTCTTTAATTATTAAGATTAACCATTAAATATTCATTAATTCGGAATGTTTGCAGTATAAAACGATGTAATTTTTAACATTTTTTTTTGAAAAGGTATGTAGTTCAATTTTAAATATTTGCAATGGAGAATCCTTCAATTTTTTTAGATTTTCAATTGAAGACCCTTGAATATTTAACGTCTATGATCAAAAATCATCAAATTTGGACTGCTTCTTTTGAAATAGTTCAATTTTGAAGATTTGAAATTAAAATTTATTTAGTTTTATAGATTTTGAATTGAAAATTCTTTAATTGCTAACAGTAAACATGACAGCTAACATAAAATTTATTTTTGGAAATTCTTATATTTGTTTATATATGTAACATATATATGTTTCGTTATATAACAAAAGGAATGGTAATTCAGTTGTCTCGGGTAGTAATTTAAAAAATTGGGTAACTTATGGATCGCGTTTGTATTCTTTTCTTTTAATTTTAATTGTCAATGTATAATCTTAAAATGGTCCGCTTTTTAGTTGAAGATTTAAAAAAATGAATCATTTGAAATTGAAACATATTTGATTGTAAGATTTCAAGAATGACGAATAATTCTAAATGAAGTGTTAAAAATAAAACGATTTGAACATTTTTAATTTTTAAATGATTTTAAGTTACTTGAAATAATATAAATTTCAATGGATTTGAATATAAGAAAGTTTCATCGTCAGATTTCGTGACGAATAAAATTGTTTTGAGTTTTAAATGAAGGTCGGATTCGTTTAATTTTTAACGTTCCGTACTAGAAATTTTGTCTTTTTCAATTTTTTTCCATTTAAAATTACTTTTCATTTTAGATTTTTTTTAAAATAATTCTATTTTGAAGGGTAATAATTGAAATTTTTCCATTTGGATCGGTAAAACTGACGGTGATTTTATTTTTTAATGTTAGAAAAAATTGTCTGATCCATTTTAATGTTACATTATAATTTTTTTATGTAATAAAAATTTTTAATTTCAGAAGCATCGACTCTAAAACATTCAATTAAGTTTTAACTTTCAAACTGTAAAATTTTAAACGTTTTTAATTACAAATTATTAAATTTTAAACGCTTTAAATTATAAGTAATACAATTTTAATACCTTTGAATTTTAAATTATCCAATTTTCAAAATTATAGTCCGCAAATATACAATTTTTAACGTTTTAAAATCTTCCTATTTTCGAAATGTTAATCTGAAATAATTGAGTTTAGAGATTCTTCAATTCAACATGAAATTGCTCAATTTTCATAATCATAATTTGAAAATGTTGAAATTTCAAATTATTTCAAACTTAAAATAATTGAAGTTTTTGAGGGTTTTACTATAAAAACGATGTAATATCACCATTTTTGATGAATACATTTTTTTCAGATTTGATGGAAGTTTGGATTCACTTAATTTCAAACGTTCCATAGTAGAAAGTTCTTCTTTTTTAATTATTTCCATTTAAAATTGCTTAAATGATTTCAAACTTTTTTTTTAAATAATTCAATTTTAAGGGTTTATAATTGAAATTTTTTTAATTTGAACAGTGCAAATAACGGTGAATTTATATTTTGATGCTGGAAAATTTCGTGCAATCAATTTTAATGTTAACTAATCATTTTTTAATGTAATAACAATTAAAAATTCTAGAATTTCAGATGCTTGAACTTTAAAATTTTCTACTTAGTTTTCAATTTCAAACTATCAAATTTGAAAACGTTCGAATTGAAAATCATTTAAATTCAAAACTTTCAAATTATTCAATTTTGCAAGCTTTTGATTATAAATAATGTAATTTAAATTTCGTTGAATTTTAAATTATCCAATTTTCTAAATTCTAATCTAAAAATTTACCATTTTTAACGTTTTGAAATTGTTCTCTTTTTTAAATTTTAATCTGAAACCATTTTCAAATTATTTTAATTTAGTTAATATAATTAAAATTTAAAGGGTTTGATTATAAAAAAAATTGGTAATATCACAAGATTCTTGATGACTAACATTTTTTCAGTTTTAAGTGTAGTTTTGTTTCGTTTAATTTTCAAAGTTCCCTAGTAGAAACTAGAAAGTTTTACTTTTTAATGGTTCTCAATAAAAATTGCTTTTTATTTTGAATGTTTTTTCGAATAATTCAATTTTAAGGGTTTATAATTGAATTATTTTAAAACTATAATTACTTATGTTTTAACAATTGCAAATTCTCGAATTTCCGAAACTTTGACCTTGAAACATTCAAATTTTTAGTTTTCAATTTCAAACTATCAAATTTTAATTGGTACAAATTGAAAGTATTACAATTCAAAAGTTTTCAATGGTAAATTATTCAACTTTGAATGCTTTTGATTATAAATCATACAATTTCAATTCCTTTAAATGTTTAAAGATTCAATGTTCAAATCCTTTGATAAAATCATTCAATTTCGAGATTGATCAATTTAAAATAAAAAATTGTTTAATTTTGAAAGCTTTGAATCAAAAAAGATAAAATTTCAACTCCATTCTAATGAAACTGTCCAATTTTCAAACTTTCAGTATGAAATGTTTCAATCTCAAACATTTTGAGTTTCAAATTATTCAATTTTAAACGCTTTTGATTATAAATGATACAATTTCAATTCCTTTGAATTTTAAATTACCCAACTTTCAAAGTTATAATCTGAAAATATACAATTTTTAACATTTCGAATTTCGAAACTTTAATCTGAAATCATTTAGTTTAGAGATTTTTCAATTCAAAATGAAATTGTTCAATTTTCATAATCATAATTTGAAAATTATTAAATTTTAAATAATTTTAATTTACTAAAAATAATTGAAATGTTAAAGGGTTTGAGTATATAAAAATGTAATATTAGGATTCTTGATGAGTAAAAAATTTTTCAGTTTTACATGAAGTTTGGATTCGCTTAATTTTCAAAGTTCCATAGTAGAAAGTTTTTCTTTTTTATTGTTTCCCATAAAAAATTACTTTTTACTTGGAGTTTTTTTTTAATAATTCAATTTTAAAGATTTATAGTTGATATTTTTATTTATTTTTTTAAATTTTAGCCTTAATTTTTTCAATCTCAAACATTTTGAATATCAAATTATTCAATTTTACATGCTTTCATGTAGAAATGATATAAGTTCATTTACTTTTCATTTTATTGAAAACATTATTAATTCCAATTCGAAATAAATAATTATTGTTTTAAAATTGTTTTAAGCCTAATATTTAAAAACATTTTGAATAATGGATTCACTAATTGTTTATCTTTTTCTTTGGATATAATTTTCTTATAGAAAAAAAAGGTACAAAATGTGTTCACGTAATAATATCTTTTTCTCTACTAATGCAGAAAATGAATACGACAATCATAACCCGAATAAATGTTATACTTAATGTACATTAAGTATTCCTTTTGCAAAATTCTCTTGAAGCTTAAGCTTACCGCTTTTTTCATTCAACAACTCCAGCCCTAAATTAAGTAGTCATTTCCCCTTTTAGCTTGTGCTTACCCCATCGTTGAGGTTTCACCTTTATTTTTAATGAATTCCCTGCGAGAAAGTACAGCAGCTAATCCCTCACCCTTTTTTTTTGGAAAGTGGCTACAAATGGAAAAGATCCCCAGGAAAGTGTAAATAAGTTTTTATTTTCGGGTGGGTAGTTTCTCATAACTCGAAACTGTAAATTCTCAACTTTAGAATTTCTTATTAGATTCAGACCTAAAGGCTTTCTCCTCTACCTGAAAATATTGCAAAAAAAATTCCCTTCCGTTACAAAATTGAGTCTAAATTCTAAACCCATCTCCAAAGTCTAAACCTAAACATAAGGCCTGAACTAAATTCCAAACGTGATTTCGATGGGGAAAGTTTTTAAGTAACGAGTAGACTAAAATTTTGAACATTAAACAATTTCATTAGAAATGAGTTGAAATTTAATAATTTCCGATTCAAAGTTTTAAAAATTAAACAATTTTTTATTCGAAATTGATAAATCTCGAAATTGAATGATTTCATAAAAGAATTTGAACATTGAATATTTAAAAATTTAAAGGTATTGAAATGGTATTATTTCTAATTAAAAGCGTTCAAAGTTAAATAATGTACCATTTAAAACTTTTGAATGCTAATACTTTCAATTTGTACCAATTAAAACTTGATAATTTGAAATTGAAAACTAAAAATTTAAATGTTTCAAGGTCAAAGTTTCGGAAATTCGAGACTTTTAAATTGTTATTACATAAGTCATTATAGGTTTAAAACAATTCAATTATAAACCCTTAAAATTGAATTATTCAAAAAAACATTTAAAAAAAAGTAATTTTTAATGAGAATCATTAAAAAAGTAAAACTTTCTACTAGGGAACTTTGAAAATTAAACGAAACAAAACTACACTTAAAACTGAAGAAATTTTATTCATCAAGAATTGTGATGCATATTACAAATTTGAAAATCGTTTCAGATTCAAATTTCGAAAATAGAACAATTTCAAAACGTTAAAAATGGTAAATTTTCTGATTGGAATTTTGAAAATTTGATAATTTAAAATTCAAAGAAATTTAAATTACATTATTTATAATCAAAAGCGTTCAAATTTGAATAATTTGGAAAGTTTTGAATTTAAATAATTTTCAATTCGAACTATTTCAAATTTGATAGTTTGAACTTGAAAACTAAGTAGAAAATTTTAAAGTCCAAGCGTCTGAAATTCTAGAATTATAAATTGTTATCACATGAAAAAATGATTATTTAACATTAAAATTGATTGTAATAATTTTTCTAGCATCAAAATATAAATTCACCGTTATTTGCACTGTTCAAATTAAAAACATTTCGCTTTAAAACGTCAATTATTTTAAGTTTGAAATAATTAAAAACTTAAACATTTTCAAATTATAATTACGAAAATTGAACAATTTCATGTTGAATTTAAGAATCTCTAAACTCAATTATTTCAGATTAACATTTCGAAAATAGGAAAATTTTAAAACGTTAAAAATGGTATGTTTTCGAACTATAATGTTGAAAGTTGGATAATTTAGAATTAAAAAGTATTAAAATTGTATTACATATAATTTAATTTAAAGCGATTGAAATTGAATAATTTATGATTAAAAACTTATAAAATTTTACAGTTTGAAACTTAAAACTTAATTGAATGTTTTAGATTCGATGCTTATGAAATTAAAAAATTTTAAATTGTTATTACATAAAAAAATTATAATGTAACATTAAAATGGATTAGAAAATTTTTTTAACATCAAAAAATAAAATCACCGTCA
>CAKNWT010195648.1:0-15069 GCA_932066315.1 Andricus coriarius
TTTTGAAATTACAAAGTTACCCCCACCCCTGCCTCCTGTGGGGGTGGGGGTGGGGTAAATGTTAACAAATCTTTTTTCCCCCTCGAAAATAAAAAGTTTTTATTCCAGACATTTTTTCCGTAGGATGCGTATTTTTTGAGATATTTCGTTGTCTCAAGTTAAAAAAAACACCCTGTATATATATATATATATTGATCGAACGCACAGAGCACCCGACAATGGGTCGGCGAACAATGCCGATAATCCACATTGAGTGGACGAATCAACTAAATGATGACTTGCTAGACAGCTAAAATTCCAGCTTTATCCCTGTTCACCGAGGCTTTATGGCATGCATACTCTTTGGTGCCAAAAACACCCAGAGCTTCAGCACGTTTCGATTTATTCGTTGCGAAATCAACGTGCCTACCTCTGGAAAAATGGATGCGTACGCGAAGTGCTTCCCCAACCGCTGCTTGATCAAGCTGCAGCCAGAGATGAGGAAGCGACATTAAGACCAACCACGGAAAGCAGGCTCCTTCTGAGAGATGATCTCGATTTTAGGACAAGCAGGAACACTAGCATGCAAGTTCCTCTTAAGCCCCAAGATCGGGCTGAAATGGATGCCTCCCTTCGTGGAGAAATCTCGGAAGAATCCAACCTCTGGACCATCAGTTGCTCAGTTTATGGTGCTGCGAAAGCTTTGGCTAATTAAAGTCGAAGGCTCAAACGATTGGATGGGCCAGACAGAATTCGTCCCGTGTTCAATGTGTGATTGACTACATAACATATGGTAGACCGTTTACGGAAAGGATTCAAAAGTTCGCCCAAGAACTAAGGATCTTGAATCACACACTAAAAAAGTAAAAGCTGCTGGCAATCAAGCAGCATATTGTTGACAAAATACGGTTGCTATCTGATGCAAGGAGGAGAATACGCAGAAGAGATAGAGATAGATCAGGGAGAATCAAAAGTTTCTCGCTGATCCATCTCGCCTGTTCAGTGATCACCCTGTTTCTGTCAAAAATCCACCCAAGCTCAACGAGGTAGAGACTTCTTGGACAGAGGTATACAAGATCCCGAAAAAAGTAAAGTCTAAAGAAGATGCTGACAATATCATTCGCTTCAATGAATTTTGCGACAGCCTCATAACATCTAAGGAGGAATGTCCATCAATTACTGCCGAAGAGGTGAAAAAAGAATATAAAGGAACTAAAAACTTTTCTGGTGCTGGACCAGATTGTATCAAGAACTTCTGGTGGAAGAAGTTTACTTCTACACACCAACATTTGGCCCGCATATTCACCTCATATTTAAAGTCAGAGACGTCCATTCTGCAGTGGCTGGCGTCAGGACGCATTATACTCCTACCGAAAAAAGGCAACATGTCCAACCCAGAGAATGACAGACCAATAACTTGTTTGAACACACTGTATAAGGTCTTTACAGCTGTCCTAAACAACAGAATTCTTCGACAAATTGAGCCTGTGTGGCGTGAGATGTACAAACAACGTGGCTCGAAAAAATGTGTAGCAGGCTGTCGAGAGAACCTGTTAATTGACAGGTGTGTCTGCAAAGACGCTGCAGCCCATCAACGCGTCCTGTCTATGGCCTGGATTGACTACCGGAAAGCTTTCGATTCAATCTCTCATAGACTTATCATCTGTCTGTTGGAAAGCATGAAGGTGCATCCACATATAGTGAGAGGCATAGAGAGATTGATGCCTCTTTGGAAAACTAGATTTAATATCTCATCTGGAAATTATCGCGTGCCAGCAAACAACGTAACTTTCCAGAGGGGCGTCTCTCAGGGCGATTCCATCAGCTCTTTGCTTTTTTGCATCACACTTCTGCCTGTATCTCAAGCACTACGAAATTCTTCTGGATACCTCTGTGGCGACACTAACCAGCGCGAGCATAAGGTCACTCATGTATTTTATATGGATGACCTTAAGCTCTATGCCTCTGGTAAAGGCAAACATCAAACTGCCATAAATATCGTGAAGGAGTACACAGGAAAGATTGGGATGGACTTTGGATTGGATAAATGTGCCAAAATTAATATGAAGAACGAAAAGATTGTTGGCGTTCTCGAGGATGCTGAGCTTGTGGATATAAGTGTTATTAGACATCTTAACACTGGAGAGACCTACACATACCTGGGCGTGCCTCAAAGTCGCATTCAGGGCGTAACATCAGTAAACGAGTCTCTCCGAAGCAGATACAAGCATCATCTCCGACAGATTTGGTCTTCCAATCTGTCATCGTTGAACAAGATATCTGGTACTAACATGCTTGCTGTCCCGGTTCTACTCTACCCGTTGGGGGTGCTTCAATGGACGAAGAACGAACTTAAGGACCTTGATGTCTCCACACGTAAGATCATGCATATGCATAACAGCTTGCAGATCAATTCGTCAGTTCTGCGATTATATCTTTCACGCTGTCCAGGCGGACGCGGACTTCTAAATCTCCATTGTCTACATAACCGAATTGTTCTAAGTACAGCTTATATCGTAGCCGATGGCAGATATCCTCTCCTAAAAATGGTCCAGAACCACGAGATGATCGGCGAAGGAGCGTTCCTTTACAAAGCCGCGGAGCAAGCCGCCGAGACCCTTGGCCTGAATTTTAACATCAGAAGTGAACAAAGTGCATTACTCCATCTAGATGCTTCATTTCATCTTAGAGAAGCATATTACCCCATGTTTCTTGGTACGGTGATTCCAAATATGTTCTTAGTTTTGCTGTTAATTGAGCGGTTTCAGAGATAAACAGAAAAAATTATTAAACCCACCGATTTGCGACGAAAGCTAGTTACCCTTAAATGGCCATCACGTTCAGAAAAGGGGCAGGGGAGGAGACATACAACTTTCGCGAAAGGAAGGGAATAGTACAACGAATGAATAGTGTAGGTGATGTGGGGCTAGGTTCCTGCTAGGCGGCAACTCTAGAGGTTTTCGGTGAGTGTGGTGTCCGTTGATCAGGTCTAGGTCCCCGCTAGGCGGCAACTCTGAAGGTCTCCTATGAGTGTGGTTATTGCGAAATAAACCAGAAAATATTCCTAAACCTACGTTAATAGTACATGTTTGATGACCTACAATATTATACCCAGGGGAGGGGAAGGGTTTCAGGTTTAAAACTAATAAAACCTTTATTCAATAAATAAAAAGAACTCAGACCGAACGACGATAATGCGTCGCAGAACGTAAACGGGTTCGTACCCGTAATCCCTAATGCTGGGAGGGAGTCCGGAGTGCTGTTGCAGTCGGAGGCTGTTGCAAGTGCGCTTCCTTGTTAAGTGAGACAGCGTTACAACTCTACACCATGGACATTGAAAATCCCACGTAGGTCGGTATCCAACGTAGATATGTTGGCGACTATTCTCCAGTCGGTGAATGTTAGCTGCTTGCTGAATTTTCCGATGAGCGTCGAAGCGTCGTCTAAGGCTGCCGGTTGGTGAATGATCTTGTGGTGCGGGATCACCGATATTTATGCGCAACCCGCTGGGCAGCGCGCGCCATTCGTGTAGGACGTGGTGGGGGATGGCCTGCGGTTGGTCGCTGCTGTGACGCTTGCAAGCCAACCCGCGCGGCCTCCGTGTCAGCGGGGTCCGCTAGAGTACGAATAGATTTTGTCTGGCTACCAGCCTGGCGTGAGCGAAGCCAATCAGAACCTGGTACCGGTACCACGCTCTCATTGGCCGGAATCGTGGCACGAGCGAAGTTGATGTGAAAATCGCGTGTTCTTTGCAACGCATTCAAATCGGACCTGTTTATTTTATTATTATAAGAATATAAGAGGGAAACATATTTAATATTACTTAACTATGAGATACGCTTGTACGTTGATTTTTCTTAATGTATGATAAGACTTTTTTTAAACAAAAAATCAGCCAAAACGTCGCGTGAAAGAAAAGTTTAATTATCTCTTAAAATTAGTCAGTACGTTGGCGGGCGACAAATTACTATATCACTTCTTAATAAATGTAAATATTCAATGACAGTATTGATTATTTATCGTGTAACAAACGCATAATTATAGAGATTAAAGCTGCTTGATGCCCTGCTAATAAGCAAGCTCAGTATTCACAATGTATGAACTTTGCGACTTTGAAAACCAATATCTTAGAAACGGCTCAATTTTGGGGGTTACATCCATTGGCTTTCTTGTTTGCTGGATCAAGTACAACAACTGTACACACTTTTCAGATCTGGACGTTCTGGGCCCAGAATCCCATATGAAATTGGCACTCTCCTTTCACAGAAATGTAGAAAAACAGTCCTGGTCGAAGGAACAAACTTTTTCTTTCCTCAGATCATCAGGGTTTAATTCAGGTACAGTATGTTTCATTTTCGGATGCCAGCACGGTGTCATTTTCACCTTGGCATACCGTGACCGCATTTTATGTCAAAAAGTTCCAAGCGATAGGTGCAGAGCGTGTCATGCACACGCTGAGTACCTGGAACACATACTATCGGGGTGTCCCACCCACGCAGGAACGACGTACATCTACAGACATAATGGGGCCCTTATTGTGCTTTATTACCATCTTTGTCGCTCTTACGGTGTGGGCCGCGAACCTGCTCTGCCGAACGCTCCAAGGGAGATAGAATCAATTGTCCAAACCGAGAAGTACCAAATTTTCTGGAACTACGATTTTCGGAGAGCAGTCTCCGTTGCACACTCGAGGCCTGACATTGTTCTCCAAGACTTCGAGAAACGAACTATATTCGTAATCGAATTCTCGGCACCATCCGAATACAACATCACTGCCTAGGAGAAAGAAAAGGAGGAGAGGTATCAAGACCTTAAAAGGGAGCTGCAAAGACTGTACCCAAAATATTGGGTACAAGTATTTGTCTTTGTGATAGGTGCTCTCGGAGGTGCGAAACTATCACTGGTTCGTAACCTTAAAGCCATAACCGCGTGCCAAAAATATGCCAAGGCACTTGCGAAATGTATGCAGAAGGCTGTCATCCTTGAGTCGCTTCGTGTGCTTAAAACACACGAGGGTTTCGCCGGCCTGTCGTTGCGATTTCATCGTGTCCTGTCACCACCCATCTGACGGTTGTGAGACGTGGTCATAAGTGTGATTTACCGCGGTCCTACTGGGAGTCGGTGTCATTTTTAAATGGCAGTTGCTCCCAGTGAGACCCTGCGGTGGTTGTTAAACCTTATTTTTTAATTATATATATATATATATATATATATATAGGTTGGACATAATTCAAAATAATAAATGCACATGTTTGACTTTATAGATGCAGTTCAAAGACTTTGAAGTCTTTCTGATGTGCTTGGGTTTACAAATTGGCAAAAATGTAAGATAATTAGTTTAATACACATACATAGAGCTTTTTGATACTACTATTTATCAAAAAGATACATTTTATAAAAGTATCAAGGCATAGTTAACAAAAATAATTATTTTATCTTGATAGGCTGAGGTAGCATGTTATGTTGTATGCACGAAAATTTCATCCGGACTGCGTACAAAATTATTCACGAAAATTCGGGAAGAGTATGAAGGATTCGAAAATCTCGAATTAATAGTCGGGCCTTATTGCGTTGATGTTGTCGAGGATGCAACCTCCATTTTCAATGTAGATTACAGTGGATCATGGCATCATTTTATACAGGTAATTTGATTTAATCAAAAATCTTAATTGTGAATACTGATTCTGATTACTGTTATTTAATAAATAATAGTTAACCCTCATTTCGCAATAATGCTTCTGGCCCATTCAAAGCGTACAAAATTTATTAATTTTGAATTTTAAGTCCTTAAAATGATAAAATGTCCATTCAGGAAAATTTAATATGTCATGAGTAAAATTTTCAGTTTTATTACAAATGAAGCAATTTCAATTTGACACTTTTAACATAAGAAAAATAAAATGTATGGCCTGAAACTTCGACAGATTCATAATACTTACACTTGCTTAACGAGATTCAGGTTTTTAAATTTTAAATTAGCCCATGAGTAATCATTATAAGATATACAGAGCCCTATGGATATAATTAAAAATTAATCAATTTCAAAAACCATTATTTATAGGGTTAACTACTAGCAAATTTGATGAATGTCTAACTTCCAGAATGCAAAGAATTTAAGCGAATTCATATAAATTTCAAATAAGTCAAGGGATCTTAAAAGAATTCACGTGATATTTAATATTTTCGAAATTTCGTGAGGCTTAAAAGATTTTCAAGGATTTGAAAACAGTGGGGAAGATTTCACAGGTTGGCCCGGGGTTGAATAGCATTTCCCTGGATATCCAAGATTTTAGATGATTTTAATAGACGTAAACAGATATCATAGCATATCAATGTTTTTAAACAAATAAAATTAATTTTAATGAATTTTAAATTATTTCATTTTATTTTGATACATTTTGAGTGATTTCAATGACTTTTTATGATTCTGACGGATTTTCAATGATTTTATGTGATATAAGGATACTTGATGAAATTTTCAAATATTTTCAGAAATTTTCTGAGGTTTCAAAAGATTAAAAAAAAATTTCTTTGATTTCATGCAATATTTTAAGATTTTAAGTGAATTCAATCCAAAGCATCAAAAAAAGTTAGGAACAGGTCTGCAGCTGAATTCAGTATTAGATAACAACTCACTATTAATTTAGAAATCTCTAATTCAAAATTGAGAATTGACAGAAATTTTCTGAATTTAATTATTCTTGACAATTTAAATTTGAAACGGAACCAGTTTAGACATTTTTCATTATTTTGATATCAATAATAATTGATAATAATATTAAGTGCTTTGATCACGAAAACTTTCGTATCCCAACAGTTTAAGCAGTGTCTGCAATAATAATGTGGAATTCTCCTTATTTCCCCTTCGCCCTAATCACTTCTCCCAAAATCGCCATTATACTTTCACAGTTCGAAATTAAAAAATATAAGTTTCAAAATTTCTAATTTTGGTTGTTTAGTCTTACTGATTTTGTTTCTAGTCCATTCATATCACTGGAAAGTTTTCATATACCCTAAAAAATTATCTAATTATTTCGACAGGTGTTACATTTTTACCTATTGAAATTTCATCTTTTAATGTCGGTGATCGACCCCCCCCCCACTTTTTCGTCTTTTGGAAAAAGAAATTCCGTATTTTTTTAATCGGCCAACCCGTGCCATTAGGCTTTTAAAATTAACATGAGATTTTAAATGGGAAAATATCAGTTTTCAAAAAAATTGAAAGAAAGGAGGACTTGTAATCAACTTTCTGTAAATTAAAGTTTACTCACTTCTTAAGGAGTATTCCAGGAATAACTTCCACCCACTAATCTTTAATTTTGGCCCCCTAAACCACAACAGCAATTTTGAGAAATTGAAATAATTAAACATGCCAGAAATTTAGACTTTTTTATCCAAAAATAACAAATAACATGAACGCACGCCCCTAATTAAAAGTGTAGACATTTAAAAATGAGCAAATAAGAAGTAAATGATTTTGGGGCGCTTCACAAACATTGCCGACGAAATAACAAATAAAGATAATCACATCAGTCACCTTAGAAATACTCTAACCTATATCCACAACCTCATAGTAATAATCAACAAATCCAAAAAACTACCCTTGGCGCATTTAACCAAACCTATCCAGGCTACCCTCAAATAAAAAAGCCGTAAAAATTTGAAATAAAAAAGAATCAACTCACACACCTGTCCAAAACTAGTTTATAGCCTCTCCCTCACGATAATATTCAGCAGCCGTGACAAATGATTAGTGGTACATTTAAGAAACCCCGTCTTAGCTACCTTCAATTGTAACAGCTGAAAAAATTGAAGATTGAAAATTATCAACCCCAAACCCCTTCCCAAAACTCTTGGTCATATCATCATCCCCACAGTAATATAAAAAAACCAAAAAAATTACTCCTGGTGCATTTAACCGAACCCATCTAGGCTGCCTTTAAGAAAAACAGATAATAAACTTCCAAATTAAAGATATTTAACTTACACACTTTCCCAAAACACAAGCTTATATTTTTATCCCCACAGTAATATTTAGCAGCTCGAAACAATAGCCCCTAGCACATTTAATGAACCCCGACTCAGCTGCTTTCAACTAAAAGAGCTAGACGAATTTCTGAATAAAACTACTCAACACATTTTGGATTCAAAATACTCACTGCAAACACCTACTTAAGACTGTATTTTATATCCTTATCCCCACAGTAATACTCAACAAATGAAAAAACAACCCCTGGTACATTTATTTCGGAGGAAAATTACTCTTCGAAGACACCTCCCTAAGACTCTAGTTTAGAACCTCATCCCCACAGTAATATTCAACAACCCATAAAACAACATCTTGTACATTTAACGTAGCCCACCTGAGATACCTTCAACTAAAATGAAAAAATTTTCAAATTAAAAAAGGCGCCCCAGAAACTTGTCCGAGACTCTATTTCATATCCTCATCTCCACAGTAATATTCAAGAACATCAAAAAATAACCCCTAATACATTTAAGAAATCATGTCTAAGCTACCCTCAAGTAAAACAGCTAACAAAATTTGGAATATAAATAAGTATCCCCCACACCTTTTCAAAACTCTAGGTCTTATTCGCATTAACACAGTGGTATTCAATAATTCCAAAAAACAGCCCTAAGTACATTTAACAAAACCTGCACTGAAAAAATGGTTTAGCTATCCCAGCTAGAAGTTTAGCTGGGTTTCGTTTACTAAGAAAATATAGCTGTGTTCCCTAAATTTCTAGCTGTCTTACCTAAACATCTGTCTGTTTTAGTCAACTTTGGCATCTAGAAATTATATAGCTAATTTACCTAGATAATTTCTAGATGGCTAAAGTTAGCTAAAACAGTTAGATATTTAGGTAACACAGCTAAAAATTTAAGTAACACAGCTATATATTCTTAGATGACGAAATGCAGCTAAGCGTCTAGCTGGGAGAGCTAAACCATTTTTTGCAGTGTCCTCAGTCACCTTGCTGACAACTTATTTCATATCAATATCCTTACAGTAATATTCATCAACCCCAAAAATGTACGCCTAGTATATTTAACGAACCTCATTTCAGATACCTGGAGCTACAACAGGCAAAACATTCAAATTAAAAAGAAGCACCCCAGACACATTCCCAGGACTCTTGATTATACCCTCATAAACATATTAATATTCAACAACTGAAAAAAAACAACCCCCAGTAGAATTTAAGGAACCCCGTCTCAGCTGCCTCCCTCCCAACAGATATAGAAAAATGGTAATAAAAAGTAAGCACCTCAGACGCCTTGCTAGCACTCTACTTCATATCTACATCCTTAAATGAATATCCAACAACCTCAAAAACCTACCCATAATACCTTCTAAACCCTTCTAAGCCCTTCTCAGCTGCCTTCAACGAAAATGACCAAAAAAATTTCAAATTAAACATAAGCACCCGATACACATTCTTGGAACTCTAATCCATATCTTTATGAACACAGTTTTATTCAGCAACCCCAACAAACCATCCCTGATACATTAAACGAGCGCCGTGTCAGCTGCCTTCAACTAAAAAAGACAACAAAAATTTTAATTAAAAATAATTACTCCAGATACTTTCCCAAGATACTAGTTCATACATCCGTCTGCACAGTGATATTCAACAATAAAAAAAAACATGGGAATGAGAATATGATCTGGAGTCTTTGGGCAGCATCTGCGGTGACTATTTTTAATTTGAAATTGGTTTAGCTGTTTTATTTAAAGGTTGCTCTGGCAAGGATCGTTAAATTTACTAGGGGTTGTTTTTTGGGGTTTTAAATATTACTGTGAAAAGGGGTATATGAATTAGAGTCTTCGTTAAAATATACTGGTGGTTGATTTTTATGTTGTTGAATATTACTGTGAGAATGAGAATATAAACTAGATCCTGGGGCAGACGTCTGAAGTGATTAATTTTGATTTCCAAATTTGAGCGATATCGGTTAATATTTAGGGGTCGCGCAAACGCCATGGAGTTTCTCATTGATATAACATGGAAAAATGTCACCTTTTTGTAAATCTAGTATTTTAAGATAATAAAATGTTACAGATAATTCTGTATTACAGTATGTTCTTCATAATTCATTGGATAATAAGAATCAATCATAAATTTGGATAGCCAGTGACTTTAAGCCACTCTCATGTGTCCCCAAAAGAAAACCCCATAAGTGCTAAGCTTGAATTTCACGTAATATTGCGATTTATTAACACTTTTTGAAGTTTTTTTATGAATAATTATTATTCCGTCATTCGAGAATACGGAGTCATATGTTAACTAATTTTGGATTGTTCAAAGAACCTCTAAAATTATAAATCTCACGGTAATTACAAAAGTTCGGAGACTAGAGAATTTATTTCTGTGGAAAACGTACAAATTGGGGAAAGACGGAATTGATTTAATGAAATCGAAAGTCTAGTTTTGGACCACCATTTGAAACATACTTCACGCGCGCGCGGAATGAAGAGACATATCTATCGAATACAAATTTTTTGTATTATTCTATCCTAATGTACTTCTTTTATGCGTTACATTAATTTCCAACTATCTTTTTTATATTTTCGAACCACACTATTCCTGAGTTGTAACGATTTCCACTAATAAATAGATTTTTAAGGTTTACTAGCCCCGGGCAAACCTCCTTATACTTTCAATCAGATTTTTGTACCCAGAATTTTTTCCCTCATGACCCCTACAATCGTCGAAATTCCACACTCTCCCGCCCTCGCACCACGTTCATCACGACATATCAGCTCTTGCTCGAAGCCCCTAACTCTATCCGATGGTCCTCGCATCTCATGAGCACACTTGTATTCCCCGCAATCCCCCCTATACCACGATACTTTCCCCTTCCCATTGAAACATTACTTATACCACGAGACATCACTTCTCTCGGGACTTCCCCAATTCCACACTCATAGTTTATGATGTTGTTGCAATTTCAAAAGAAAATCTGAAGAGAATATATATTTTAGATGTTAATAGAAAAGTGGACCGACCTAGAAATTGGTCAATTGTCCACACAGATTCTATCCTACGTGGCTAGCGCCCCTTTGTTCGAAGGCGGCGACTATTACGAAGCCATTGTGGAGGCGCAAAAAATCTCCCAATCAGGCTTGACGGAGAAGACGTCCAAATTTTTAGATGAAGTAACACAAGTGGCTATCTGGGGAACGGCTTTTGTACCTGTCATTGCAGCGCGCTTTGAAAGAAGCAATGATTTACTATTAACAACAAGCCAGTCGATTAGAAGTAAATTATTAGATGCGAGAACCACAGGAGAGTTTATTGGTAAGAAATCCTTTTATTGATTGCACAGCCCCACCAAAAAGTAGGGTATCCGACGGACAGGAGTAGGCACATCGTATGAATTTGGGGCCGCTGAATCCGAATCCGAACGCAGTATTCCTAACCTCAAAAAAATGGTTTTCGAGTTCATTTTGTTGGTGATAGAAAACATGTTATCGAACAATACAAGCTTGTTCGGAAATTCTGACACAGAATAAACATTTCGCGGTTCGAAGTACATGCAAATGGTCTATTTCCACAACGCCGACAATCAGCACTGAGGCCCATGCTCACCGCGGAGCAGTTTTAACTCTTCAGGGAGGACACCTGGATGGTGCTCGAAAGAGTGTCCACAGATCCATGACCAAAATTCGAGACTCCCTTCTATAGGGTAGGGATGTCCGCATTTGTCACAGCCAACCCAGGGGCTAAAGCTTAACTACATAATACAGTGGCGGAGACAAGGTCCTTGGAAGTCCCAGACCTAAAAGTATGTGGGGTTAAGTTGCTCTAAAAGATTGTACGGGCTACGGCGTGGTTCCGACGTAAGCTGGTCCTTCGGCGATTTGAAGGATACAACTTTTTACTAAGGACAGCGTCCTGGCGAATCGTTAAACACGATCGGCCTGAGGAAGAAGACTCAGCGGAAGGTACCAAGCAACTTCTGGTTATAGAAATTCCTGAGTCCCAGACGAGGGCTCTTGCGGTCCTCAACAACAAGCCCTTTTACCACCTTGAGCAGGTCAACTTTAGGGTTGCCGGCCAGGGATAGTAGAATAGTAGGAAGACCGGGAGCAGACCTAAAATGCCTGCTCCTCGCCTAACCATTACCTAAATTAACTTGCATCACAGCAAAGGCGCCTCTGTGGCTTTACAGAGGGTCAAGGCTGCTAGGCACATAGGTATTTCGCTAATCCAAAAACTTTGGTTAGTTCGACATACCATAAGGGGATTAGGTGGGACTGGTTTTTGTTACATGGACCCCAAGGCGGACAAATCAAGGGCCTGCATACTGGAGAAGGGAGTCAACGTTATACCTCTGCTAAAGTTATGTTCGAGAGACCTGATGGTGATAGCCACATATCTAAAAGGAATAGAGAAGCTAGTCCTGGGATCGGCCTACTTTCCGTATGACAGCGATACCAAACTATCAGTGGAGGTACGTACACTGGTAGATTACTGCATGGTAAGGGGTCTTCCTCTTCTGCTGGGGTGCGATGCTAATCTAAATCAGTAGTGATTAGGTATTCCAATAGATTATTTTCTCTTAAGTTGATTGCTACCCCACAGAGTATGGTGGAAATTAGCATCGCACCTCAGCAGAAGAGGAAGACCCCTAACCTTTCAGTAAGCCACCAGTGTTCACCCCTCCACTGGTGGGTTGATATAGCTGTCATATCGAAAGTAGCCTGATTCCATGACTAGCTTCTCTATTCCTATTAGATCTGTGGCCATCAGGTCTCTCGAACGTAGCTTCATCAGAGGGATAACGTTAACTCCCTTCTCCAGTATTCAGGCCCTTGGTTTGTCCGCCTTGGGGTCCCTGTAACCAAAACCAGCTCCCCCCTAATCCCCTTATGGTATGACGAACTAACCAAGGTTTCTGGATTAGCGAAATACTTGTGTGCCTCGCAGCCTTGACCCTCTGTAGAGCCACATAGGCGCCTTTTCTGTGATGCAAGTTAATGTAGGTAATGTTTAGACCAGGAGCAGTCATTTTTGGTCTGCTACCGGTCATCCTGTGTCTCGAAAGGCTCCTCCTATCCCTGGCCGGCAACCCTAAAGTTGACCTGTCCAAGGTGGTAGAAGGGCATGTTGTTGAGAACCGCAAGAGCCCTCGTCTAGAACTTAGAAATCTGTCCAACTAGAAGTTGCTGGGTAGCTTCCACTGTGTCTTCTTCATGAGGCCGCTCGTGCCTGACGATTCGCCAGGACGCTGTCCTTAGTGAAAGGTTGAATCCCTTCAGCGCCGAAGGTCTGCGCCTTCCCAGGGCCTTTTCTCGGCCACCGTGTTATATAGCCAAGCTTCAGCCGCAGGGTTGACTAAGACAAATAGGAAGACCCCTCTCCTACAGAAGGAAGTCTATAATTTTGGTCATTTATCTGGGGACACTTTCGAGCACCCTCCCGTGGCCTCCCTGAAGAGATCAAACTGCTCCGCAGTGAGCAGTGAGTCTCGGATACTCGTGTCCACAACCAGCATCATCAGGGGGTTAGCTTGCGCCTCTTTATAGGATTAGCCCCCCCCCCCCTCCTGTTATGGTCTTGGTGCTGGTTCTCGGCGTTGTGGAAATAGACCATTTCTATGTACTTTGAACCGCGAAATGTTTATTCTCTGTCAGAATTTCTGAACAAGCTTGTATTATTCGATAACATTTTTTCTACCACCAAAAAAATCAACACGAAACCCCTTTTTTTGAGGTTAGGAAGTGAAAAAGCTAATTTTGGAATTCTGCGATCTGATGTGGATTCAGCGGGCTCAGCGGACCTAAGAAGACCATTTCAATGTATTTTTTGCCGCTGAATCCGAATTTGTGGTCAAGATAGAAAGAAACACAAGTTTTTTTGTTACATACTTTTCAATGCAAAAATAGCCACAAAAACGAAGTTTTTTGAGGTTACAAGAAAACCTGAGGGTGATGGCGGAATTCTGACCTTGGATTCGGAATCAGCGATCCAAAGTCCATAGGATGTGACTACTCTTTTGCGTCGGACAACATGATTTTTTGTGGGGCTGTTCTATTATAAATACACTGAAACTATAAAATTTGAACATTTCATTTTTTATCGGTTATTTATGCTTCGAGAATTAACCATTTTTCTTGTATGATTTTTGCAACATCAAAAGTCTTTCTTCTTCTAAATATTAAAAATTATTTTGAAAATTTATTACAGAGAAAATGAATTCACTTGCTAAAATACCATCGAAAGATAAAAAGGAGGTTAAGAGTTGCATTTCTAAAATAACACTGGTTTACAAAAAAAAAAAAAGGTGATGACTATTTGACAAGACCACTTTATCCTTATGTATTTTGACAGGAAATAAATACAGGAAAAGCCGTGCAATGAACTTCAAAAACCTTTTACATATGTTTTTAAGGTCGCTGAATATGAATCCGAGGTCTAATTACCTCCATAACGTCAGGTTCAAGGTCATTTCAAGGTCGAATACAGGAAAAGCCGTGCAATGAACTTCAAAAACCTTTTACATATGTTTTTAAGGTCGCTGAATATGAATCCGAGGTCTAATTACCTCCATAACGTCAGGTTCAAGGTCATTTCAAGGTCAAATACAGGAAAAGCCGTGCAATAAACTTCAACAACCTTTTTAGGGTTGGTGAATCCGAATCCGTTGTTCGTTTGATCCCTGAAGGTCAGTTTAAGGTCATTTCAAAATCTGATGAACCAGATACTCGCTCGTTCCACTTCTAAGTTGCGTCTTCAACGGTTACAAGTCGTTATTCTCACTTACTTGCTGGCGTTCACTAGCGACACATCTTTTGGATTTAATTTGCTAAACTCAGTACCCCGCACACTTTACATTAAAATCCGGCCTCGGTCAAATTGGCTGAAATTGCAACATAACATAGCTCAAAGCCTCCTGATCAAAAAATCCTAATGGGTACCAGTCTAAAAAATCAAAAGTTTTCGAGATAGGTGGGGTTGAACGCGAAAAATATGACCAGAAGCGAATCTAATGTCCCACTTGAAACTTGAAGATGAGATGCAGATTTTTCAATAAAATGTGACAATATGCGTGAGCATCTTATGTTTAATAACTGCATAC
>CAKNWT010195651.1:0-13481 GCA_932066315.1 Andricus coriarius
TTTTTCTTCACCCCTCCATAACTTGCAAAAAAAATGTAATTTGAAGGTTGCAAGTCTTTTTAGTTTTTAACTACCTTAGGATGAACATTTCACAAGAATTTCAACCTAATACGAGCGGGGACCGATTTTCCATGCTTAACCGACTATACCCTTCAGGTGTACAACATTTTCTACAGGAATTAAGACTGCAAAACAACGATGAGATTGACCTAGATTATGAAATTATAGAGGATGAAATAATAATAGAAGAAGCCGAAAGTAGAATGAATCAGTCGTCTTCATAAAGTTAAAATACAGCGAATAAAATTATCACAAATTGGAGTGTTGCTGCATCACGCCAAATACGAAAATGGCGGCAACGAGGAATGCCTTAAAAACAAGATGGCATTCTACTGATGATATGATGGCAAAGGGAATGAAAATGCCGAAACCGATAAACTTCATGTGTATTTCGAATCCATATCTTACAATTGGTTGGACAAGGATGACTGGACTCTTCTAGCTGCAACTCACAAACATTAAAAGGACTTTAAATATGTATCAAAAGCTATTTTTGGAGAAAAATATGTAATTCTCCCAATAGTCATTGTAGAATTCAATATACTGGTTGATAAGATAGAGGATTCTATCAAAGATTAAAAACGCGCCCTATGCATCGCTATCGAAATTGTTGATACATTATCGAAAATGCAATTGGGTCTATTGCGCAATTCTAATTCTTGATCCTAGGCATAACATCGAAGAATATCATTAAATTGAAGTTTCTGATCAGCAACTTCCAGAAGAAGAATCAAGTAATGAAGAGATTGATTCACACAAACATTACAGAAAAGATTCTTCATAAAAGAAGCAACAAGGAGCTGTACGTGGACGGAACAAGCAACAAGAAGATTAGAGAAAAGAAATTATTAGATATATAATAATCGTATTTATCCTATTTTTAACTTCGATGTCAAATTAAACTCAAATTTCAAAATCAAACGATGTCAAGGCTCGAGTGTGCAATGGTGACTGCTGTCCGAAAATCATAGTTCCAGAAAATTTGGCACTTCTCGTTTTGTAAAATTCACTTTATCTCCCTCGGAGCGTTCGGCAGGACAGGGTTGCGGCCAACACCGTTCCCGCGTGAGTGGGACACCTGGATAGTATTTGTTCTGGGTACGCAGCATATACATGACACGCTCTTCACCTATCGCTGGGAAAATTCTTAACGTAAAATGTGGTCACGGTATATTAAGGTCGCCATAACATCGTCTTGTCACGCGAAAATCAAACCCTTTGTAGCTGAATTATGTCCTGATGATCTGAGGGAAGCAAAAGTTACCTCCTTCGACAGGGGCTGATTTTCTACATTTGCGTGAAAGTTTACGTGCATTTCCTTGTCGAGTGGCTTTGTAAGGGAACGCTCCGTTGCCAATCATTTCATGTTTTCTGACCATTTTAGGAGAGGAACTCTTCCATTTGCAACGATGTAAGCTGGGATGTATAATCGCGGAACGGGCGAATTTATATGCAAGCTCTTCTGCATATGCATGATCTCACGCGTGGCGATATCGAGGTCCATAAGTTCGTGCTTCATCTATGGAACTACCGCAAATGAGTAGAATAAAACCGGGACGGCAAGCATATTTGTCGCAGATAGCTTGTGCAACGCCTATAGATTGGAAAACCAAATCTGTCGAAAAAGTCGCTTGTATCTGCTTCGGAGAGACTCCTTCACTGAGGTTACGTCCAGAATAGGGCTCTGAGGCACGCATAGGTATGTATAGTTCTCTCCAGTGTCAAGATGTCTAATAACACTTATATCCACAAGCTCGGTGTCCCCGGGAACGCCAGGCCATCGACAGGCAGCACTGGTTGAACTGCTGCGACTTTGCAGACGTACCTGTCAATTAGCAGGTTCTCTCGGCAGCCTGCTACACCTTATTCCGAGCCACGTTGTTCGTACATCTGTCCCCACACATACCCAATTCTTCGAAAAAAAATCTATAGTTCTCTGGGTTGGACACGTTGCCTTTCTTCGGTAGAAGTATGGTGCATCCTAACATCAGCCACTTCGGAATAAGCGTCTCCGACTTCAAACTTAAGGTGAAGAATTGTCATTGTCTTCCTGTAAGGTGTGTTGAGCCTCGTAAGTCTCTCTCCAGAAAGTATCGACCTCCTCGAGCTTTGGCGAATTTTTGACAGAAACAGGGATATCGCTGCAGAGGCCCAAATGGGTCTACGATAAGCTGTTGATTTTCCCTGAATCACCCCTCCCTATTCAGTATTTTTCTCCCTGCGTCGGACAGCACCCGTATTTTGTCAATAATGTGCTGCCTGATTGTCAGCAATATAGAATTGCTGAGTGTGTGATGGTGGATCCTCAGTTCGTGAGCGAACTTTCGGTCACTTCATAAACAACCTACGAGATGTCATGTAGTAAATCACACAGTGAATACAGGACGCATTTTGTCTTGCACAGCCAATCTTCATGTTTAGTTGATGCAAGCGCCGGTTGGTATTTTAATTCATCGTCGATTTCAGACTTCGATTTGAAATGGACCAAGCTTTGGCCGCATCATAAACTGAACAACTGATGGTCCAGAGGAGAAACCTGGATGTTAATGTTCCTCATTGTCCAGAAATCGCCAACATCTCTCAGGGTATGCCTACTTTCGGCGATTGGTCTTTAATGTCGCTTGCTCTTCTTCATCTGCGGATTGTTCTTGCAGCGGTTGGGAAAGCTCTCCACGTACATATTTTTTTCGCAAGAGGTTTTCGGCTCGGTTTCGCATCATTTATTGCAAAAACACATCATGTCATCGTCTTTTCACCCTAATTATTTTCAGGCCCCGAACTCTAGGGCGTTGGGCACTGTATGCTGACCCCTTGTCGAATACTCTGCGCGCTCGATCGTTATGAACCGAATTTACAACTGCGTTCGGTTTTGTCACAGTTGTTTCTATGAGCAGCTTGGGAAAGGGTTTGTCCACCTTTGCAGAGCCCGGAATGTGAGGTCAAGGCTGTGTACTCTAGGGGGCTGCCCAGTATCATAGATTTACCGTTGAAAGATACCTCACCAGGGTGTCATTTAACGTTTGGCATGGTATTTACGCCTCAGCTTGGGCGTTTTTGCTTCGGGACCATCTCTGGATAATCGTCTGCGACTGCTTGTTAAGTATTGTAATCTTATTCGGCAGAAACCCTTCATACATTCACCCTCTACTCAAAACCTGAGGACGTCTGGTGGTTTTGTTATAGGCACTCCGGTTCGGTTACCAAGGAATCAAGCATGCAATGCGGAGGTGGCGGCTGAAACCCTTGGCCTTGATTTTAACATTAGAAGTAAGAAAAGTGTATTACTTCATCTAGATGCCCCACTTTAAAAAGTCCAAGTAAAGAAATCAGAGGTTTCAAAATTCCGCCAACAGCTACTCAACAAGAAAATTCACGGAAACTTTCACAGAAATATAGCAGATCAGTCCTTGTTGAAGGAGCAAAATTTTGCTTTCCACAGATCATCAGGACTTAATTCAGATACAGAGGGTTTCATTATCGCATGCCAGCACGGTGCTATTTCCACCTAAGTATACCGTGACCGCACTTTACGTCCAGAAGTTATCAGCGATAGATGCAGAGCGTGTCATGCACACACTGAGTACCTTGAACACATATTATCAAGGTGTTCTACTTACGCGAGAACGACGTATCTCTGTATACATAATGCACAGTCGAAGCCAGACATGGTTTTTCAAGACTTCGAAAAAGGAACTATATCCGTGATCGAATTCTCGGCTCCGGCAAACTACAGAAATTGTCCTTGTGATCGGTGCTCTCGGAGGTGCGAGACTGTCACTTGTTTATAACCTAAGAGCCATACCCACGTGCTAAAAACATGCCAAGGTACTTGTGAGATGGATGCAGAAAGCTGTCACGG
Organism: Andricus coriarius; assembly: GCA_932066315.1. Classification (NCBI taxonomy): domain Eukaryota; kingdom Metazoa; phylum Arthropoda; class Insecta; order Hymenoptera; family Cynipidae; genus Andricus; species Andricus coriarius. The sequence goes on from CAKNWT010195651.1 coordinate 3,920, forward strand.
GGGGGGGTTGAAAATTTCGTGCAAACTCTGAGTGATAGCACCACTAGTGCGTACTGAGGTTTCTTCAGTTAGTAGAATCTCTTGGAGAAATAAGCACTAACTTTTAGCCAGATATGACTATTACTCTGTGTTTGGCGTTTGATTGAATCGAGCAAGTCGAGTGATTTCCAAAAAATGGTTGAAAGAGAATTTCTTGTGCTGATCAAACATTACTTTATGAAAGGCATATCGCCTCTGGAGACTAAAGTGATGGATTATAGAAGGGTGAAGCTGCGTGAGAATACTAGTGCTGTGGGCATCCAAAAGGAACAGGTACATGATAGTTTTCAATAACATTTAGGCAGAAGAAAGCTATCCGCAAGATGGCTGCCGCGATTGCCCACAGTTGACCAAAAACGAAATCGTGTGACGTGTTATAAAGATGGTTTGCAGCTGTTCTGCGAAATCTGCAGAAGTTTAGGCTTCGTTTCGTTGTCCGGGACTTGGAAAAATGATCTTTATTCGTGATTACAACAGTCGACTATAACATTACAGTCAAGAAACAGGAAACGGAGGAAAGGTGGCTACACCTTAAATGGGAACTGCCACAATTATTCCTAGGATATTCGGTTAAAATGATTACCCTTGTTATCGGTGTTCTCGGACGTGCGAAGCTATCGCTGGTTCGTAACCTCAAAGCCATACCCGCGTGCCAAAAACATGCGAATATACTTGCAAAATGGATGCAGAGAGCTGTCAATCTTGGTTCGCTTCGTGATCTCAAGAAACACGAGGGTTCGCCGGCCTGTCGTTGTGATTTCGTCGTGTCTTGTGACCAACCTTCTGACGGTCGTAAGACGTGGCCATTGGTGTGATTCACCGAGGTTCCACTGGTACCCACTGTCATTTACATGTGTATTGTGACGTGGTATTTTATACCACGCCCATTTAACTTAAATTCAAATAAAATCAATTGGAAATTAATACTTGGTCGAGCACAGAATCCACTTAAGAGCTGTCATTTAACAGGAGCCTCGAGAGGGATGGCCTGTTGCCATAAACAAACCGCTCGAGGCCTAGGGATTGTCACTCCGCTGCTCCGAACCGTCGCCAGACTGGGGGGTCATGCTATATAGAAAAATAAGACATCTACTAATGCCTTCTAAATTTTGTGTTGTTTACTATACACTCTCAGGGCCGGATGGCCCGGCCATCACATTCTTAAAGCCGGCTGTCACCTGTCACCACCCACAACAGCAAACAACACGACTAGGCAGTCGTGACGTACTTATACACACTTCACGAACACAACACTCTTGCCTTCTCTCTCTCACATACACTGGGGGAAAGGAGGACACTCAGTTGAAATGTGGTATCGCGGGAGCGATGCCACGCACTCTTGTCAAGTGGAAAAATATCACCGGCTGTTATGCTCCGAACTGTCAAAACACTAGCAGCCGATAGTTTTGAGCGCGCACTACGTACAGAAGGTGTGTTGGAATAGTGTTTGCGTCGCACCGCGGCGCATGTTAGTGAAGTGACTCGCCATCGACTATAGGCTAGGCGAGCGAATGCACTAGATGCCAAAAACTGTAGTCGGCTTCTTCTCGTTTATTCTGTGTTCGGCCATTGACTCAACTTGAAGTCTGCCCTGGGAGGAACTTTAGCAAAATTAATAACCTCGAAGATAATCGCATCAATTTTAAGTTTGTCAAGGCGTGTCGCCTTCATTAAAAGAATCAAACGGAAAATTTAGATTTAGGCGTGAGCCTCTTGTTGAATAGTCGTAAGGACTTGTAACACTCTTGTGAGTTGACTGAAAGGTACTATGTTCTTCACTGTTCGCTTTCCTAATAATTAATGGGTCATTTCGGAGTGTAGATTGGTGGTTCAAATCAGTGCGCGGTCGCGGAATTATGTGCTCTCTTTTGTTACACGTTAATAGGGGGATTTAAGCTGTGAATCTGGCGGGCGTGAGCATAGTAGTTTTTCACTCGAGTTTTTCAACATGGCGCGGAATCGCGACAGCTAATGTCAATCAAAGTGACCGCTATTTTGGAAGACCCTGGCTTTAGATATAATGATTAATTGAATCGGTCGGAGGGATATTAGAAGTAAAATAGTTTCTCAAATTATCTAATATGATCGGTGCTACTTTTGAATACGCAGTCGTTGGGATGGGGGTCGGCGTCTCTTACGTTAATGTTAGCCAGTCTGGCAAGTAAGACGCCGTATTAATATCGCACCTCCAATTTAATAAGTAATTTTTGAAGGCATTTAGAATGGTATGATATAAGCTAGATAGATGTAAGCATAATTAGTGTCGAGATGTGGTCGGAATTCAGGCCGACAAGTGAAATAGTCCAAAATGGCGTCGACCTCGTACGACCTTTTGTGTCACAAATGGGACGCCATGATGGAACGTTTCTAACCCGTCATGTAGATCAAATCGCGTTAAAGTTGATATTAAATAATCATTTGTCATGGATAATAATTAAGATTAGCTAGGTTATTTAATTTATTTGTTAAGTTCAAAATGAGCCAACAAGCGATATAATACTTTGGTCGTTCAGACGTTGATGCGTGTACCCGACAACTTATGAATAAGGTTCTGAAGCACGATCGATCACTGACATGTAAATGGTCGATATCTTTCATGTGTCACTAGATATAAGTAGGGAACGATATTAGAATCGTATTTTTCTTTACGGGATCTGTTTATTAAATGTGAGGCTTCAAGGGCCGTTTAAATAAAGTTGACTTTCTGTTTGTTACCCGCAATTTCGGTATTATTTATTTCTATGGCCCAGTTGTAATATTTTAGTCTTCCTCAGGTTTTTCCTAACCCTACCCCTCTCTGTGTTGAGCTAGTTAGGGAGGAACAGAGATTACTATAGAGGGCAGTATGTCACTACCAAAGTAGAGTGAAGTAAATTAAAACGTAGAATAATAGGAATTTAAATAGAACATGAATTCTGGACCTTTTGGTCGTTTAGGGTTTCTTTAGTAAACGATCTGGGGCCCTTCAGACAAAATATAATATCAATTTAACTATACCTATTTCTATCAATCCTGATTCAGTATTGGCTTAGGCATGGCCAATAGAATACAAAACTAAAAATAAGAATTTCTGATTGGCCCAGGTCTAAGCCAATAATCTCTAGAATACCAAACTTGAAAAAGACAAGGTTATAGTATGTATCTCCTATATACCCTATATAATGTTCTGCTGTAATCTCGTCACCTCCCAACGGTGCTTTTTAGTACTCAGAGCTTTTATTTTCAATAAAATCAAAATAAATAAATAAAACAGCGACGATTACCATTTTTTTCTTGTAGAGGTGACAAAATATTGTATTTAAACGGTCTAAGGCATGTTTATTTATTTATTTTAAGGGTGGTTATCAAACGTATGGTGCACACTTGAACTCACACATGTCTACATGTGTACCTGTCATTTGTACACGGGATAAAAATAATAAAGATTTTTGACGTCATAGCGTTGCTGAACCCCCAAGACCACGCCTCGGTTTAAAATTTGCTTTAAAATTAAAAAAAAAAACGAAAAATTTGGTTTTTACCTACCCAAAAACACGCCGCCGGGGGGGGGGGGGTATAAAAAATTGTTTTCTAACACAGTATGAAAAACGCCGGGTTTCAAGCATGAGAAGCGAGCCGGACATTACTTTTTTTCTAGCGTAGAAAAAAACAAGGAAAATACCGCTGCGAACTACTGTGGGTGTATTCACTATGGATGTATTTATTTATGCTAACTTCATGAGCGCTTTGCTTCCTCACTGAGACAACTGAGACTTATTCCATCAAGTTGATGGTTCTATTTTATACCGAAAATCTTATTTTCAGAAAATTAGATAGACCGTCAGAAAGGTCAATCATTGCGTCATGTTACAACCAACAATTTTTGACATTTTATTAGTGTTATATTTCAAATATTAAATAAGTTTTCCCTAAAGAAACAAAATAAATAATTTCTTTGAATTTTGTAAATCACTATTGGTAGATCGTGAAAAGTCATCAAAGGTTACTCAATAGATCCTTCGAAGCGACTCACAAATACGAACAATGACATCACATACTGTAATACTATATTCCCAATATCAAAAATGTTTTCTTTGCATAAATAAGGTAAATAATTTTATTTAAATATAAAAAACGTTATTAGTAGGTCATGGAAGCTCACGAAGGGTTCTGCAATAGGTCAACTAATGCGTCTCGAAGGCTCGAACAAATATAGTATATTCAGTACCGCAGTATTCCTAATATCAGCAATGTCTTTTTCATAGAAACAGAATAAATAATTTTTGTTTAGCTTCATAAATCGAAAAGGTTTTTCTCATATAAACAAGAGAAAAATTTGATCTTCAAATTTCTAAACGCAAGAAAACAACATCTAATTGACCGATCTGGCTCAGAATTGCACTTTCGAGTTCTTGGGGTCGAATGATATCGATATATGTCAAAAAAGTTGATTTTCAAATGAACGTCATTACAAACCTTCCTCTATAACTCGAAACATACTGCCTAGCAGGACTGGGCAACGCGTTTCGACCTTTTTCACAGTTATGAGTTTTTTCCCTTTTCTTTTCCGGTCGAAAAACGGCAATATCTAGCTCGTTTTACATAGAGTCCAATATCCGTGTATTTCAAACATGTGTTGCAGAAAATATGATCTGCACAATATAACATTTTTCTTGAGCCACCATACTCATTAGCTCTCTCTAATCTTAATTTCTGTACGAGCTAGTGCATTAAGGGATGATTTAGAAAGTAATATCATTTCATATCGCAGTCTTACTAAATGTTCAGAATTAATTCTTTTTCATTTATTTAAAATTATTGGAACGTCTGTTCATAAATAATACGATATTTCCGTAAATTCTTGAACATACTGACTGGAATACCCTAATAGAGAAAATACTTAAATAGTCGTAACCAATATACGTACATGGCAAAGAAAACTAAGTAGCACACTGAATCTGAAGGTTTAATTTGATTTGCAACAGAATTATCCAATGATGTAGGACTCTTTTGTTTCTTCATATAGATCCAGATTTTCATAATATCAGTTGAATACCACTGTAGCAAAAACGATACCTTTAGATTTACTGTGCACTGATAGAAATGAATAGGTGGTACAACGATATTTATTATTAGATTGACCCTATTTTATTGCTGGTATAGATACAGCCATACAGGATGTCTGTTTTGGCCATCCGATGCTTGGTGCTTACGAAAGTAGACGCGCAGGCGCGATCAAGATGCGCCTGTTGTAAACAAAACAAAGCGAATCAGGCAAATCAGTCATACAAAGGGTATTGCTAAACGACAGCATTTCAGAGATAGTTCCCTCAGGCAAGTGTTTAATAGAATTACACATATAATACAATAGCAACACATGTATTAAATTTTTGTAACACAAATATAAATAACTTGTATTCACCATATTTCAGTAAGTGTATTTCGTACTCTTTATGATTGAAGTAAACGTATTATCTTATGAATATACTCGTAATTTTTCAACCCACGATCATATGGTTAAATCAACGTTACCATTTCTATCAGTGGGAGGTTGACATTCCTGCACATTATGGTATATGTATAGTTTATCATAAGTAGGCCATCCATGGAGAGTTATCACTATACATACTAAATATATAATACAACCCGCAATATCGTTACACAGGAGCTCTAGGTAGAGCGCAGACAGGACCGACTTGGGTGATTCTTGGTGTTCTGCTTCTCCTGTGACCCGAATAGAAGAAGCAATCCTTACTTTATCCATCTTATTCCCTTTGCACCTGGAGAAATCTTCAAACTCCTCGAGCCGAGACGAAGCTCGTAATCTTTTGGCTCTCCTCCATCCGATTCCTCTCTGTTTTCCTCCTCGGGAGTTTCCCATTCCGTTTTCTTGTCGAAGAACATCGTAACTAGACTCGCCCACTGCCTTCTCGAGTCTCGACGATCCGTTTTCCTGTTTTCGTCGTTTCTTCTCAGATGAACGCACCAAAGACCACGCTAAAACTTTCTTTCCCCAATTTTTTGCCACGTTTCACATTTATATGAAAATTGACTTTCGTAGATTTCATTAAATCCAGTGTCGTAACGAGAAATTTTGACGCCCAGCGCAAAATCAGATCAGTGCGCCCTTCGCATCCCCCCCCCCCCCCCTAAAGCCTCCCACATCCATCCCACATTGAATTTACATGTATGACTGATTTCTAACCTTGAACTAACAAATTATGATTTTGCGATTTTTTTCAATTGACAAATTGTCTAAACTTATTAATAGTAAAAATTCTTTCATCAGAGGCAACCTTAACTGGAAATGTTAAAAATAAACGCAGTGCAATGCAGATATTCGGATATGATTCAGTTAAATTCAAATAAAAAGAAATTGCAATACATCTAAATGTGAACAAGAAAAGTAGTCGGAACTTCATCGCTTGATGTTTAGCCCAAGAACAATAACGTATAAGTGGAATCCCACCCAAGCTCTGATTACTTGATGCTGCGCATGCGCGAATATTTCTTATCACTTTCTCCTTCCCAGTACCCTCAAATCCAGTCTTGTTCTAGCCTTTGCAGGTCAGGAAGGACAGGAAAGGCTATTCATTTTGCGAAAAGTGTGGTAAATGTGTATGTGGTCAGCATACAAAAGTGATTTGGTATGGCTGCCTGAATGGTGATCACCTTTCAGAATAATTCGATTGAGGAACATGATACCTACTTTGTCCACAAAATCTTCTTCCTACAAAAGGAAAGTATTTTATATCTATTTGATTTTGATTTTGAAGAGTTTTTCCCAGAAAAGTTTTGTATTTGATTTTGTTCGTTCATGAAGAGATTTTTTTCTAGTATTATTTGTTACCAAGCATTATTTGTAATAAACATTTTCATTGAAAAGCAATATTTTATTACTCTGAAATGGATTAACAAGCATCTTTCCACTTCAGAATTTCAAATTCATCACAAATAACAGGAAATATTAAGTTGGATTGGATCCCACCCTATGTTGTTAGTAGTGTTCTGAAAGTTCACGTTGTTACTCTTGGGTTAAATCTTTCGATTTAACATTCAATATCAAACACCTTGAAATCCTGACTATATTTGTGTGCTAATGTTTCTGCATACCTTTTTAAATCTGCAAAGCTTCTCTCTTTTATAGTATCGCTGTGAAGGAAAGAAAAATTTGTAAAAACTTGTTTTGTTTCCTCGAAACACCATTTTATTTGTGTGGGGAATGTGTCATGAACTTGATTTATTTGCAAAACAAATTTTTGTCTTGCAGTTTAAATAGAACCATCATATTCTGATTCATTAAGGTCCATTTCCTTGCTCCACACTTTTTTTTATTGGGAGAGCTAGCTTGGATACCTACACTCACTGATACTTTTTCCGAATCTTCAATTTCGGAGTTAAACCCTTCGTCACGCATCTTCTACGAAGAAGTGCAAAGTTCGTCAAGCGATATCATCGACTTATCTAGTGTCTTATCTTTGATTTACAATGATTTGTTAATTATATTAATATTTTGGAGAATTTCGTTCCAAATCAGAAGATTGCAAATAAATTGAAAATTCATTAGAACTATTAGACCTTTTGCGGTTGCCATTGCATCTGGATTTGACTGATCACACGAATATTCACTAATTCTTCAAGGATTTACTGAGAATTCAAACGGAAAATTTTAACAGGATTAGATCTTACGGACTACATCGTATCAGACAAAGTTATGATACGAGTTGTGATACAAAGTTGTGATTTCTGAAAGAACATTAATTTTTACTCATTTCTTAAAAGGAAATCGGGATATATTTTTATAATTCACTGACACGCTTAAACCTTTCTAAAAACTTTCTGAAACAAAATTATTCAAACAAATTTGGAACATTTGTTCGCTTGGCCTGTGCAGTGTGCACCCCGGAGTGCTTACACCCTCGGCAGTCGGCCCGTTAGCCCGGCCTGGTCACGACCCTGATCAAATCTCGACGTTTTCAGATTTACTGATTAAGTAAAAATTGATTTTACTTCGGTATCTGTGTGTCCTCGTGATCGTCGCCTATGAGTGAGATAACTTTCGAAGAAATCATTTTATGGGTTAACCAGACATTTTTGAACAATGGTTGTGGTTTTTTTTTATCAAAAATGCCTTCTAAAACATAAAAAATAACATTTAAAAAAAACTATACAAGATAGCATAAAAATGTTAAAAACAAATATTGCTCACCTTAAAAATGATCTACAAATTTCTTTAAGACTATTTTTTTCAATAAGACACATAGATTTGGTTTTAATCGTGAAAAATGTTATTAACAATCAAAAATTCCAGATATAATATAAAATTCACGATTAAAACCAAATCCTAAAATATATGTACAAATTTTCATTTCGCCATTTTTTGATAAGACATACACACGATACACGTGACGAGAATGTATTAGTTAAAGCCCGATGAGCTTTAAATAAAGAGAATTCACCATCACCAAACTACGAGCGAATCCAACTTACAGCGAATCAAGCCGCGCCCGCCGAAAATGAGCCCGCGTGGTGGGCAGACTTTTTTATATTTTATGCCATTTGAGCTATATTTTTGCCAACATAAAATTCACTGTTGTGTAAAACTAGTGTATATGTATGTCTGGACGCGGTAAATCAAATTCTTTCGTGTGCGACGACGATGTTTTATTTCAACTCACCGAGAAAGGTACGTCTGATCGAAGAGGCGAAATTCTTCTCGCAGAGCGGAAAAATTATATCCAGTCGTGTGGAAATATACTAGATACATAGCGATCTTGTGTTGCAGATGGGGTGCACTTCTGCAGGTTTTCCACATGTAACTACTTTGACTGGACCGCCCCTAAGTCTGCATTGCAGGGAGCTTGGAAATTCTTCTAACAATTTTCTGTCCATCGTCTTTCATTTTTACATATTTCGTAGAGTCGAAATGAGGCTGCAAAAGTTCTTGCAACGAAAAGGGGTTTACTGAATTAAGTCTTTCCACCAAAGTATTGTATCTGTCTCAATTTGCTCGTTTAGGATTTTTCCAATGCTTAAGATCAGCGTAGACTGCGACAATGCTGATAACAACTTTGAGTGACCCTGGTCGGGTCTCATCACATCGATTTAAAATGTTGAAAGTTTTCACTTAACCAGCAAACTTCTAATATAATCCTTTTTCCCAAACCCCAACAAATAGTCTATTGTTCACTTTTCATCGTTTTCAGTTTCAAATTGTTCCACATGTATTCTCAATAATATAAGGAATAATTGTAAATCAGAAAATTGACATCATAATGAATGTTTAAATAATTCAGTTTATCTAATAGAGTTGCCAGCAGTAATTTAACGAGGCACTGAAGTAATTTTATAGACCTGAATGGTCGGGTTATATGCCCGCTTTACGTGTGCAATGCGATCATTCATTGTAGCATTATTATATAAATGTATGCATTAGTGCCCACTGCATGATGTATTTTGGTGCTTGTTCAATTAAGGGCAGCATTGAATGACGGGTCATGCATTTAAACTGATGACTCGAAGTCAATCACCTATACAACCAAAA
>CAKNWT010195653.1:0-10636 GCA_932066315.1 Andricus coriarius
AGACAAAAAGACCAATTTTCAACCAAATAGTTGAATTTTCAACCAAAGTTATAAGCTTTCACCCAATTTGATAATTTTTTAATCGCAATTGATATCTTAACCAAATTAAATAAATTTTTCAGCAACAAAAAAAAATCATTCTTAATCAAATAATTTAATTTCCAACCAAACAAATGAGTTTTCAACTAAAAAATATGTATTCCTACAAAACCATTGAATCCTCAACAAGAAAGTTAATTCGTAACCAAATAAATACATTTTTAAAAAAAAAAAAAAAAATTTCACACAAAAGTCCGAAATCAAAGTGAAGATTGGAAAATTAAATTTACTTTGTAACCAAAATTTCCAGTTATCTATAATCTAATTTGTAACCCAATAAAAAAATCAAACCATTTTTGGTTGATTTTCAGACAAAAATTCAAATATTTCATTGAAAATTTAATTATTTTGTAAAAATTGTTCTTTTTCGTTAAAAATCAACAATTTGGTTAAAAGTTTTTTTTCTCTCTTTACTGAAAAATCTTTGTTCTTGAAAATTCAATTGTTTTGTAGAAAATCCATCTCTGTTGATAAACATTTTTTCTTGTTTGTTGAAAATTGAAAATATTCGTTAAAAATTTCATTTTATTTATAAATTCAATTGTTTTGTGTAAAATTCAACAAGTTGTAGAAAATTCAACTACTTCACGAATGATTTATTCCAGAAAATGTAGAAAATAAATACGAGAATCGATATCTCGTATAAGACTCCTGTATACTTTAAAAGATCGATTAAACTACTAAACAATTAAATGAAAATTATTATTTCTATACTGTATTTTTTCCAGGCAATGAATTGCACGCTATGCTGCATGTTTCCTTACAGTCTAGACGCCATAGATGAAGTTTATATTCCCGTAGAATAACTTTTTCAGATGATCACAGAATTAGTAATATTATCTTATAAACAGTGAACTATAGGATAGATTACCATCAAATGTTGTCATTATACCGATTACAGAATCCGTCAAAAATGACGTAAGAGGTGCTGATAGTAATGCAATAATGAAGGAACGTGATATCTAACAAGTTTTCGTTTGTTCACTATTCATGTAGTCAAACAGAAACACATAAATTAACACCATGTTCTTAATCACGATTCATAAATGTAATCTTAACTTCGCTATCCTGATTGATTATCTTCTATTCCCGATGTAATACAATTTACTCATTCTCTTTTTTACAGATCTTTTCCATATAAAAACGTCATAAACAGGAAATAACATAGTAAAGATCGTGTCTTGAAACGTGTATGTTTATTCAGAAAAAGAAATGGAGAAAGGGCTTGAAACATTGTGTTGAGTGTCTTACAATTTTTGATCCTCATCATTACCTAAGAGTTAATAACCAAGGGGATCGGCAATGTATGTACAAATGTGTACCATCACTGATGCATACACATTTATCTGGATTAAGTAGCTGTCGCATGAACAAGTGGTGCAATGGAGGGAGCGCCACAGGGTGAATGATAGGGGAACTCGTGTGAGAAGCAATTAATGTATGCTAATGGGACTCTTTGCTCCTTGTGTTCAGCGGGAGACCACGAAGTGGGTGTCCTCTTTCTTATTTATGATATATGGATCACTCGTATATTTCCTGCAGCAACTTTTCTTCGGAGCAATATGGTGATCTAAACTCTAAACTAGCCACTCTGCTTTTTGATTTGACCCCTTGTTCTAGTACGCACAAGTGCCAAACAGCAGACAGGTTTAGCAATTAATACTCTCTGGCCAGAGTGGTTGCTTGAGATGACCACTTGCAGAGTGGTTTGTTTAGATGACCAGCACCAGAGTTCATAGCTTAGATGACCAACCCCAGATTGGTTAGCTTAGATGAGCAACAGCAAAGTGGTTGATTCAGATCACCAAGGTCAGAGTTTAGATTTTAGAAGGAAGCGAGCGACTTCAAGTTGGGGAGGTCAAAAAAATTGACCTCGCGGACCCGACTGACCCGGCGCGCGTCCGAGCTGACAGGCAGGGCCAGCCGACGATTAAACTTCCCGTTAATATTGTCGGCCTCACCTCTCTCGTGGATGTTTTCTCTTTCTAACCTCCTCGCCTTCGCGGCTCACCTACACCTCGGCACCTCGGTCGGCACTCAGGAACTCATGAATATTTATGTACTTCGTAATCCAATACCTCGCACGCACTGCCAAACTTCACTGTTTGTGAGATGAGGAGAGGAACGGTGCAAACCAACCTTTCATCGAGCTTCCAGATCGCATTTTACAGGTACATCAGTTTTTTGCAGGTGATACTCGCAGATGAGCAAGGTTTTTTCGACGATGCATTTAGGTGCATATTTTTTTAATCAAGTTTCAAAATTTGTAATCAACTTTCCATAACTCGAGCCTTATATTCAAAAACTGTTCGCATATCTACGACAATGCTACCCTAAAAAGATATTCAACGGCGAAACAAAGAAAAAGAAACACTTTCTATACACTGTATAAATGGTATATTTATTCCTTTGCAGGAAAGAATTGTTCTCACACATTCTTTGTGAATTCTCGCTTCGTTTCCTCTTTTCGAGTGCAGGAAGAGGCCCAAGAAGGACGTATAGCAAAGGGGAGGTGAAGTTTCAGGATGAAAAATTTTCGTTACCATTTCCGGATCGACGTAGAGCTGTCAAACCATCGAGACCAGTGGCCGCACATAGACAGACAGGGAATGAGGCAACCCTGTCATTATTCTTCCAAGTCACCGTATGCTTCCACGGTTCCGCTAGGTAACCCCTCATAACTTAAAACCCCAAGCAACGGAGGAATTCTAAGCGCCGCGTACAACCTGTCGCGCAGGAGTGCCACCAAATGCCACTGCTAACTTGTTCTTCTTGACAAAACAGCCAAATTGCCCCAACTTAACGATGCCTCCTTCAGTCAGCCTTTAGATATATTTTCGGAACAAGAATGCCGCATCAAAATGAATTTAACGGTTACTTAACTGTACCTAGATCATTACAAATGTGTCTCTCTTTCCTCTATGAGATGGACATAAAATTGCCATTCCAAGATCAGCAACAATTGAAGTGTCGAATTTCACAGAAGACACAAAAAATATCTGTGAGAGTAGATGAAAAGAGTGTGGGTAAAATTAAATATGAAAGTGAGGTTAGGTCGCCGGAGTTCGCAGATTTCAGGTCGGCATACCGCGAAGCAGCGGCATCCTGCCTTTGTAAGTCTTCTTCTTTCTCTCACTTTTTTTCCTTCTCTATTTCTTTGCCTCTTTCCTATCTTTCCCTCCAGTTTCCCTTCACGATTGTCGAGTCGCTTACTGGCAATTCAGCTCAGCTCAATTTAACTGGTACTGGTACTGGTATACATGAGGATACCAGTAACCAAAAGCGACGGCAGCCACTAGTTGTGCAACACGCCACTAATGGGTATGCGATTAGCGATTCGCTACAAGTTTTGTTGTGCATTCAGTTTAAAAAAATTCGGCTCAATTGTTCAAAAAACGGTGTCCCTATGACATCTTTCAAAAATAAGTACTTTTGAGAATAGGCATTTTACACTGTGATTCCCATTTTCTCCGATAATTTACGTCACCGTTCTCTTGACCATCCAGCGAGTCTTCTCAAATTTTCTAATTCTAATGTTCTATTTCATAAACGATGTAACGTGTTGATGCGCGTCTACTATCTCTAACATAAGAAGGTGGAGATCAGAGTGGATCGCCTTGGAGCCCGAGGGGCGCCCCGCCCCGCCCACCGTCTCGGAGCCCTTTGAGTTTTGTACTCTTCATCCAAAAGCATAGGACTAGAGCCCTCAGTTAAGCCAGTCTCACACAGCTATAAGCTATATGCAAGTTCACATCAAACAGTTCCACTATGTTATTATCTTTACAAACTTATATAGAACACATATCAAATAAACCAAAGTCAGAAAAGTCGCAATCTCAAATTTACATGCCGAGAAGAATTTCATCTGTGACATCCTCATCATGGATGCTAATTAAGAATAAGTAAAGCTGATTCCGGAAATGGACACGCTTGATGGAAACCATGATATATTACGGAAACATCATGATGCTGCATAAGACTTTTGGTTAGTTTGATAAAAATCAGATCACTCGTTAAATTTCTTTAACGCTGATTTAATACCAAATTTTCATTCGTCGTCTTGCTAAAAGCCTAGTGTAAGTCTGCCTTAAGCAATAAGCATCCATGGACATACAGCATGGTATCATACTGCTCGCGTTTTAGGAACGTGTGTAAACCACACCGTGAACCGACCATGCTCCATTCAACATAATATAAGATCCTGCGGTGGAGCCTATCAGATAGCCTTTGTCGATCTTCTTTGTAAATTGGATCGCACAGGCCTATCGTGTTACCTTTCAAGTTCTTTCCGAATGGTCCAAGTATAACCCCAATTTGCGCGCTTAAGCGCGACTCCAGTCCAAATATTAAATTAAACTATTAACTGCCATGCGACACCTAATTTATTTTAAGATAGAAAATCATCTCACATGACATCTTCATTCAACAAATTATTCATAAATTTTAAAAGCAAAGCTGGGCATAGCTAGACTTATATATAACTATAGGTTAGCAAATCTATATAATGCACCAAACTTTTATTCGGGGAATTGTATGTGTGAATATTACTGTGCACCTTTCCCTTATATTTTCACTTGAATTTTACTGACGACAAACATACTAATCCAACGCGAATGCAAGAAAAAATTAGACCCATAAGTAATAGTAGTCTTTGAAATTTATACCTTTCAACGTTAAACCGAAAGTGTTAATAATATTTACTGTTTTCTTGAAGTCAACAATTATTTTAAGTGAACTATTATTTTATGAGATAGTCGAAGATTATGGAGGAAATTTTTCGCAGTCGCTTCTTTCGCTCGCAATAAGTATTCGAAGGTAATCAAAAATTATGTCTATTCACGTTCATGGAAAGCAATACTTTTTATGCTATCGGTTTCATGGGTCGTTAATTCGTTATTATGAAATCCAGCAAGAACCCAATGATCCTAAAAACTATCGTGTTCAAAGACACTTAATTTGGAAAATTGTCACTCGTTACGCTTTCGCTCGATATAAACACGGAACAAGAAGTAAGTGCGATCGATGATGAAATAATTTATTAAAAATTTAAACATTTGGAAAGGATACGTTGGGTATCTTGTTATCGTGGACGGCAGTATAAAGACAGCTATAAGCGTCTAAGATTAATGTATTTATCTTTCGAATAGAAAATAGTTAATAGAATCTACATATCTGAATTAACGATGTCAGATTTTTAAATACAACTCTATAATAATTAATAGTTAATCATATTTTATTCCAAGAATATAGGAATATTATTAGCCCCGTTTATTATTATCATGATTCACTTATATTATATGTGCTGAATGTCTCTCCCTTGTTATTTACGAAAAAGAGTAAACGTTGATTTTTCATCGTTTCAATTCCATCACACCTTCACGTATAAATCCCATATAAAACCCCCGCCGACGTAGCTATATTTATCCGTAGCTCACTATTCTTAAATAGTTAACTTCTTCAAGCATGACGACAATGCCATCGATCGATGTATAGGTTTACCCCTTCAAGCGATCCTCAGAACTTTCTACTATTGCCGCTTCCCTTCTCTACAAATCAAATAACGGCAAAAGCAGGTTGTTCTAAATTCCTTATCATTAACAGTCGACAATTCAAAGTTCATAATTACTTCATTAAAATGTAATTAACTTTTAACTTCTGTTTTGTCCTACTAAAGCTACCTTCGACCTATTGCCACTGAGTTCTGATACTATAAACGTGAAATCAGAATTTGCATGAAAGAAATAACATTTTTTGGATGATCTTGCAGTTATATTGTAATGCAGTAATATTTATTATTTCAAATAAGAAATAATATTAGATATTATGCATTATTTAGTACCCTTGTGGTAACAGTGAATCTTGGAACGGAATCAGATATATTTCCAACTTGATAAGGTGTTAGACATGACAGAATTATAGTGGGCTTTGAACGTCTTTTGTCCTACCAGTCCTTTATATTATCACTGATTATTCCAGTCTTTGAGATCAAACGAGAAGAAGCCGTCGGTATTGACTCTCGATACGGATTGAGACGTCCCTCTTGTTGATCCTACCTGCCGATCGTCCTTTTTCTTCTACATATAGCTTTGTGTGCAGAAACGGTTGACATACGATGTGTCAGCGTTGACAACTGGCGCATGCGCAGCCTGAATACGCAATGAACTGGACTGGATCGGCTCCTTCTGCAGAAGAACCCAACTTAACACATATGATACAAAACATGAATCTGGAATCTTGATCTATTCTGGCTCCATAAAAATGAAAACTTGATAGATTCTAATAGATGCTCCAATCATTTACCGATATTGCATAATTTTTGTCTTTGTCTTCAACATAAGTATTCCGATTCCTTCAATATAATCACAACTGGACCGACATGGACGTCCTCAGGATGACAATGCCTTTTTCGCCACTTAGAGTGACAAATAAATAGGAAGCCTATTATTTTGACCAGGGCTTTAGCAGAATTTCATTCAAAGTACCTGGAAAATAATTAGCTCTCTTCTGCTGGATCAGGAAACCAAGGCCTTTAAACTCAACCACCTTCACCTAAATACACTTAAGGGCTAAGAGATAGAGCAAACGTTTTCAGTTTTTTCATCGCCGATCTGGAGTTCTATACGAATGTGTGTAAATGAGAACTGCACGTATCGTTCCGAGGCTCTGCGAATGCCGGCGCGCGCGTTCTTCTTGCTCCCTTCAGTTCACTGGAGAACGCGAAAAATGTGACGAAAGAGAAAGAGAGGGGAATCGTTAATCGGCTCGTAGGCTCTGTCCTTTCTCTTTTTATCCTTTTCTTTGTATCTCGTCTCTTCGGTGTTTCGCTGCCTTTTCTCTGTCGACCCTTTTTGCGCCTTGCCGTTGTCCCTTCCGGGAGAACGAGGTCGACGGGCGTTGCTCGGTAAAGAATGCCCATAACGAGGTTCGTAGTTTGATTTTCCCCAGTCAACCAGACACTCAAGCGAAGGATCGCCAGTCCTGATAAATTAAATAGATAACTCTCCATCGTCGCGACGTTGATCCAGGTCGCGCCTACAAGCTACACTGTAATTTCCTATGCGGGTAGGTTCTGCGAGTACTATAAACTTAAGGTAAAACGAATGGCGGTATGCACTAATTCAAACAGGCAATAATTCACAAACAGTGTTTAATATGTGACTATTTGATTCAGTGACTTAACCGCGAGGCACGTTCTAGTCGCTAGTTGTTACCATTGCCAGCTGCTACGCATTTGTTATTGTGAAATTTGGATGAATATCGAAATTTCTGACAATGATTTAGAAATAGGAGCTCAAGCGACTGGCACATCATGAAATCTGGTATTAATTATGTATATGGAAATATGATTGGATTCAAAGAAACCTGAACGGAATCGTGAGGCTAATGTATTTCGTAGAAAGAACGTGTATATGAAAAAGAAGTAAATACAATCCACAATTTTACCAAGGTCTTATGCCTCGCGAGTCTGACAACGTTGTAAAATGAGTCTCAGCCCGAAGCAATGCTGCAACTATGCGGTACGTAACGTGGGGTTCCCAACGCGGGAAGAAAAGACGACGATGGAGTGAGAGGTTGGTTGCTTGATCTGGCAAGAGGCAAGAGGAAGCCGCCATGAAACAAACGAATACCAAAAGGGCCTAGCCAAGCAAGGAAAGACTTGCCGTAGGAGGCAGCATGAAGCAGAAGGAAGGAAGGAAGAAGAAGTCTGAAGAAAGCGAGGTTCAGACTCTGCCACTTCAAACGGCCCGCGCATGCGCCCTCACCCTCTTCCCAGAGGGTTGTCGGGTGATCAAGAATCGGAGCATTCGGCTCTCGCAGTCCGGATTCCTATAATTGTTCATTTTTTCGAATTCTCGCGTATTTGTCACAGACGAAGGTTCACCAACCTGCCGTGTATCTCGAGGCTCCGAATGTGTTCGAACCACTACTGTGGCACCACCATTCCTATATCGTGCCACTAATCACGAAATTCTTTCTTTCTTTCTTTCTCCTCCTAGATTTTGTCGCAATAAGGCCTAATTAGTAATAAATTAATCAACGTTTTTAACTGATCGCATTGAATTGATTAAGTAATTGATTTAACCTGCTAAATGATATGCAGTACAAATTATTCAACGATGGGTGCAAATATTAATAAACTCCACAAAGTCGGCAGGAATAATACCGGAAGAATAGGCTTAATTATAGTTTTCACGTCAGGGCACCAGCTCTTTCTTCTGCATCGGCGATATGTAGATAGATACTAGCCTATCCGCCCATCGGAAGACCAGCTAGACAGGCTCATCGATAAGATGATCAGACTCAGGCAACTTGAGGGCCTTGAACAAATACCTCAATGTTTGTTCCTAGTCTTAATGAACAGAACCGAGCAGTTGCTTCTAGTTGAAAGGAATAAGTGAGACCCTTCAATAAATACGTATTTTTACGTATATTTTATTTTGAAGGAAGATTGAATAAAGTAGCAATGACGATGAGTGAATCGTTTCAAGGTGCTATACTAAAGAAGGGTCCGCACAGCCGACCATAAAGGTTTGGCTTTCTCTCGTCTGCGATCGCGGCTGACCTCGAGGAGTCCGGATTTATCGGCGAAATGTTGAATTTATTAGATCGAGATACGTGTGGGCGTTCCATCCAACCCTTAGCCCGATATACCCCTAGCCTTACCGACGGCCCATATACCTATTCCTTCTGCAGATCAGCCACAATCTCAACAATTCTGAATAAACTAGTTGAATTCGATGAGAAAATTGATCAATAACAATTACAGTAAAATATTTTTTTCGATACAATTCAAGAGTTTACTTTGAAATGTGATTTGATCGAGCACTTTGGTATTCTCATATACGCCTTGGTCGTTCTAGGAATCGACGGACATATCGCGAATTCGATCATCGTCTTATGATAAATGGGCTAGAAGTGCACGTGGAAGCACAACTGCAGCGGAGAGAGAAACAAGTTTGGGGTCAAAGGATAGTTAATCGAAACACTGGCATCTGACATGCCTCGTGGGAATTTCAAGTACCTCCTTAAACTATTCCGCAAACGCGAGAATCATAAGGAGAGTCGTTAACACAGGGTCTTGGTGTTTAATGCGCCAACAAGATGCGTAATGCGCTGTTCCAGCTAGCGGATGGTCTAGTCTTAAGAATCCGGATGCTTGAAGGACCGCAGATTTAGCTTTAACCTCATACGTTCTATGTACCTACTTATCGTTCAGAGCGACCTGCCCACCTTCCTTCCTATCTTGTATACTGTATACTGTATAGCGTCCAAGAAGCCACAGTGGTGCAACTTGGCCGTTATTTACAGCTTCTTGGCATGGAGGAGATCTCTCCCGGCCAAGCTCTGCCAGCAAGAAGGAAGTAAGGATGATTTATATCCGCTGCTACCAGTCGTGCTCCCTACCCGCGATAATACCAATCATTATCATCGCTTAATAACAGGCATTACTGCCAACATTGAAATAATGTGTGTACCCCAACCTGACTGGCTGGCTGGGTAACCCATTCCTACGTATCTACACTCTTCTTCCTTCCTTCCTTCTTCTCTCTTCTTCCACCAGTCCTCTATCTACCAACCAGAGTCGTTAAAAACACCTTCTCTAACATGTAGCATCTAATCCGTGAAAAAATAGTCAACTTGTGTGAAAATAGGCGTCTTTATGTTCAAAGACAAACTTTTCACATTTAAATATCAATCTCTACTGATGGGTATACATTAATTAACAAAACATGCCATTTATACTATTTTTTGGTTTTGGTAGATTTTCACTACGTATGCACAAAGAACTATTTTCGTACTTTTGCTTTACATGATACATTGCAATGCACGTATATTTTTCACTCCTCTCGTTCTACTGGAAGCAAACTCGGTTGAGAAGCACGCAAACTCGTAGTACTAGAACTGTACCTGCTTATTATCGCGCAACCTATATTATTTGAAGCGTATATACCTAGTTACAATGAAGGATATAGGAGTGGTAATCCGGTAGCCAGAAGCATGAGAAAAGGATCTTCAAAGAGGCCAGTCGAGGCACTTGTTTCTCAGAAAACTGCATTCCTGTTAGGGTTTGTATTTGAATGACGTAACGGATTAGTGACCCCCCCCCCCCTGTGACAAACTGCAACAAAATATTAGAACCCCCTCCCTCTTTATTGTACATAGATTTTTTATGCTTGTACAATTTTGCTTTCCAGGTATTATCAAATTGTGTGTTATTTCACGTTTGCTATGTGCCATTCACGTTCGACTTATAGTAATTATAGAACAGCGTCCAAAGGTTTCTAGCACGAAGCTTACGGATAACTAATAAACGTGGTCAACATGGAAAGCGAATGCAAGGAGTATTGTTCATGTAATGTAGGCGTTGTGATTTCAAACAATAGTGTGGCATACTGTTTGAGCACGTAGTAACGTACGGTCATAGTAAGTTTTATTTAAAAGTCCCATGATAAAGTTTAAATCATTCATTTGACTGGAAATTTAATTTACCCTACGAATTAAGAAACTAATATAGAATAAAAAAAAATTGATTCAT
>CAKNWT010195671.1:0-11420 GCA_932066315.1 Andricus coriarius
CAAATCTTCACTGAGAATTCTAAGATATACAGACGCAGAGTATGCTTTAGAAGAAGCATCAGCAAATCCGTGAAGCTCAAAATTGAAATTAGCCTGCAGTTGACCCGTCCATCTAGGAACTCTCAGAGATTCCAGTCTCTCCAAAGTGTTGTGATAATCAAACCACTGAATCCGAAGGTCGTCAGGCAACCTCTCATCCCAATCAAGCTTACGTAGCCAAAGCTCTTGCATCAATAACTTAGCCACCACTATTACTGGAGTTAACCAACCCATTGGATCATATAGCTTAGCTATTAAAGAAAGAACGATCCGCTTAGTTGGAGTCTTCACAGGAGAGGGGGTTACCTTAAAAAGAAATGAGTCAGATTCAGGATCCCAAAATAAACCCAACACCTTGAGCTGAGCATCTTCAGACAATGGAAACTCGATAGCCCTTTCATGCTTTCCAAAAGGACAATCTTCCAGTAATTCTGGATCATTAGACGCCCATTTTCGCAAGTGGAAACCACCGGCTTCTAACAATTGAGATACTTGAATTCGCTTCTCCCTGGCTTGTTCTTTAGTATCCGCATCAAACAAAACATCATCGACGTAGATATTCATTTCCAGGATACTTTTAGCTAAAGGAAACTTCTTTCCTTCGTCATGAGCTAATTGCCTAATTACTTTATTAGCCAAGTAAGGAGCACAGGCGGTGCCATAAGTGACTGTCAAAAGTCGATATGCCACTACTTTGTTATTAGGAGAGTACCATAAAATTCTTTGATAATCGCAATCGCGAGCCTCTACCACAATTTTTCTAAACATTTTTTCTATATCAGCCATGCAAACAAAACGAGTCAATCTCCAATTCAAAATAATAGAGACTAAATCATTTAGAATTTTTGGACCAATGTGCAAGTGTGAATTTAAAGAAGTATTATTAGAAGTTGAACTTGATGCATTAAATACAACTCTCAGTTTTGTAGTAGAACTACTTTCTCTCAAAACTGGGTGGTGTGGTAAATACACAATCTGAGAAGAGTTGTTTAGCTCTTCTTCTTTCACAAGTTCCATGTGTCCTAATTTTCGTATTCAGATAAAAAATCCGAATAATCTTGGAACAATTTTGAATTTTCATTTAATCGTCGTAGAACTTTATCCAATAAAATTTTTGCTCTAGAAAATGAGGCACCGATTTTTATTGGTGGCTCATTCTTAAATGGTAATCGTATTAAGTACCGTCCATCGTCTTTGCGTTGGTGAGTCATGAAGAAATGTTCTTCGCAAAGCTTTTCCTCAGCAGTCAAGGGGTCACTTTTAGCAAGTTCTTCCAATTCCCAAAACTTAGTCAGGTCTTCATGCAAGACTTCAGAAGTTATGCTCTGATGTACCGTAAGTGGGATGTTTGTCTCTATCTTATTCGACGTAACAGGACCTGACAAAATCCAACCAAAAACGGTAAATTGAGCCGTAAGAGTGCCCAACATACCTTGTTGTAGGCCAGGTAGTAAACACGAGCCATATTTATCCGCGCCTAAAATCAAATCTATTTGTTGGGAACTAAAGGGGTTAGGATCAGCTAATTTCAATTCAGGCAGATCACTTTCATCTTTTTGATTAGGTATTTTACGTCACGTATAAGAGGTAAGATGGAGCAATCTAAGGCTTGAATAAGGACTTTAGGACAGTGCTTTTTGGCAGGGAGTAAATTTAACCGAGCTAATTTTCTTGAAGAGCCAATATTAATTCCACCAACTCTATAAACTATAGCTTTAACTTTCTGAAAACTAGGATTCAAAATTTTCATCACCCTTTCCGAAACAAAACAACATTCCGAACCTTGATCCAGTAAGACCCTAAATTTATGAGCTTTCCCGTTATCTGCTCTTAACGTTACGACTGCTGTCGCTAATAACGACGAGCGCGACAGATTTGGATCGTTATTCAAGAAATGGAATGAAAGATCATTTTCTGAGTCCCCATTAAGTGAGACATGATTAGCTCTCGCCACCTGAGCTACATTACTAGCATCGTTATCAGGTGGTGCTGAAGAACCCGCAACTGCCAATTGAGAATGTAGAGACGCAGTATCAGCTGATGGCGTTGTAATAGATTCAAAATTATTGACATGCAACAAGGTGTTATGTTTTCTACCACATTTACTACATTTCAGTTTACTTGTACAGTTAAAGGGTCTATGACCAGGTGTAAAACAATTATAACATCCGTGATGGCGAGTAAGAACTTCTTTACGTCCTTCAACTGACAATGTTTTAAATTGATCACATTTAAACAATGGATGATTTTCCTTACATAAAAGGCATTTGGAGGTGGAAGATGCATTACGACTCCGAAGTCCTGATTGTTTAGTATTCTTATTTTTGTCTTGTGAGCTCGTTTTAGCATTAGTTTTCGAAGCTTGTATAGCTTCTACAACGCGAATACGTTTTTCTAAAAAGGTATCGAGTTCCTTGTAAGTTGGGTAAAACGATTCGGAACCAATTTGCATCTCCCATTCCTTTATCGATTGAATATCTAGTTTTTTAGTCGTTAAAAAGACTAACAAATCACTCCAATGCTCTATGGGACGGTGTAAATTTTTTAGAGCTGCCAGAGATTCATTAGTAGTATCACGTAATCTTTTTAGATCTTCTAGAACATTATTAGACACATTCGGAAGACTAATAAATTCCTGTAAATGTGCTGTAATAAGTGCTCTTTTATTATCATACCTAGCCTTTAGCGAGTCCCAAGTGGAAAGAAAATTAGCTTTAGTGATCATAACATGTTTTAAAAGTTGTTCCGCTTCACCTTTCAAAGAGGACTTTAGGTAGTGTAATCTAGTGACATTTGATAAGGAATCATTTTGAATGATTAGCGCATTAAACAAATCTCTAAAATTTTCCCAATTCTTATAATCCCCTGAAAAGACAGGTAAAGTGATTTGGGGAAGTTTTACAGGCAAAGAATCATGTCGAACAAACTGCGATTGATTTACACTATCACTTGAGGTAGCTGTTGGAGTGATCAAATCTAATTGATTTATTAAAAAATCGTGAGCACTTAGATACGCATCTTCAATCTGTAAAAATTTATTTTTACTAAAATAATCGATACCTTCGCGTTCCGCCGAAGTCGTTGACGCTTTCATTTGTAAATGTAAATTTTCACATTTCTCCCATCTTTGATCCAGAAGTTCAATTCTCGATTTTACTATGGCCAACGTAATGTTGGATTTGCCTAGTTTTTTAAAATTAGTTTCAGTCGTCAATATTCCCTGACAGATTTCAGTTAACTCTGATAGTAATGAATCCATTTTTCTTGGAGTTACTTTTGAAAACAAAAAGGTGAAACACAAGAAAAATTATAAGTAATAATTTTACTCGCCGTTAGCTTAATTCATAAAATTGCGAAATCTCTGTTTCGTTAGATAAAAATTGAGTGTGCCAAAATAAAATACATAGTTTAGTATTCGAATATCAGTGTTCACATATCTTCGCAGAAATTGTGGCCAATTCATAAAATTAGTTCACCTTAGTATAACTTCAAAATTTTAAATAATTCAAAGTTACCTTACCAATATAGAAATCTAAAAACATAATTAGAATTGTCAAAACACATTTAACCTTACAAAAGTAAGAGAGTGACAGATTTAAGCTGTTGACATTCATCAGCTGGTGAACTCGTTGTTTCTTCACGTGCATGAAAGAACAGTCCGGCCGATCGATCCTACGAAGACCCTATGAGGGCAAGTGAGCACTTGAAAACATGCTGCAGGACAGTGTTATGTTGTTGATAGCGAAAGAATTTCGCTTGGTAGCAATCAGACTTGGCTCGATTACATCAAGTCTGTTCATTGACAAAGTTTACACGTACGTGTTTTCACAGTTAATTATCACAGCATATTTGATTTTTCCATTATTGAAAATCAAATGCACTAAGTCCAACCGCAGCGACTTAATTTTGAGTTTTATGCAAAACTCTCTTGCTTTAACTTTAATAAGCAGTTAAATTTAAAGTGAACCACGAACTTCCCTCTTCGAACGTGACACTCAGAGCTGCCAGACGGGATCACTGAACGATCCGTCGCGGTTCACGATTTCTCGCACACTGCTTTCTCATAATCGCTTTCGAACCATACACTTATTTGGTAAACCGATACACTCACGGAGCACAATTAATAGAATTATGAGTTTCGCTTTTCGTAAACAAGTAGTTTGGAGTAGAGTTCAATATAAATTTCATGTTTCAATTTGTGTCCCTTTTTTCGGCAGGTTTAACATTTTGAAAGGAAAAGGTGTGGGTAACTTTGAGTTGAGCGCCAGGCAGGGCCGAATTATCTGCGGGGCCAGCGGGGCCATGGCCCCAGGGCCCCACAAATGTAACTAGTCTATTCTAACTGCGGGAAGGGGTAAATACAAATGAGCATCGTTAATTTTGAAACAATACATTTATTGCCACTTACATAGACGAAGATCTTGCGGTAGGTTGCGAGTAACTGGTGAGATGATGACGGTGGTCCGAAGTCCTAGTTGCGAAGATGTGCCGCTGGAGATCCTCAGGGAGGCGACAGGACATCGTGGCTGAGAATGAGAGCGATCCTCTGTGTTCGAAAATGGCACACACGCACATACACACGTCTATCAAAGAACCAGCGACTGGTCGGGAGAACGAACAGATACTGGCGATATGACGCGCTGCGTCACAATATACATATGTCAAGTGGACAATCGGAATTGCTGTGTAGTGCTTAAACACAGCCTCCCATAACCCTCATCAACATCAAATGTGGAGGGGATAATGCCTTTGTTACAGCCTCTGTTACAGTGGCATGAGGTGAGGTAATAACTAAATAAATAAACGAACTAGCCAAGATAGAAATGGCTAGTTAAATAAATAAATAAACAAACAGTTAACAAATAGACCACTAAATAAATAAGCAGGGACATTGAAATGCATTAGAAATAAGATTTAGTGAAATTTGCTTCAAGATTAAAAATAGGTATCTATTTTCTAGTTTCCAGTGTGCACACACATAGAAACCAACTCAGATAATCCTAGTGAAGTTGCCACAGGAATTACCAAACGTGGTAGCAATGCATTCCCTTCACGTGTCGACTGTCCCTTGTCAAGATAGATAAGGAAGAAACTGCGAAGTTCATTCAGCAGCAGTCTCATAAGAGGTGATTGAGCGTTTGAACGTTTCTGGACCGAAGAGTTATCTCCCGCCCTCCTGTCCCATTGCTCCCTGCATGCCTCTATGAACCATTTTCTGACTATTGCCAACACGTACCCTATCGGCGTTTCTACCCAGGCTGTCGTCTCCCTAACATCCCCTATTTTTCCAAAGTATCCGCCCTTTCGTCACCTTCAATGCCTCAATGTGAAGCAGTGGGACTCCGATGCTGTTTTGAAGTCGAAAATCGAACGAACATTTCCTTCCATCTCCATGTGTTAGAAAAAGAGTTCCGTTCGATTTTCGACTTTCGACACGGTATCGGAGACGTACTGCTGAAATCCAGTGGAGCTATGGCTGTCAAATAATATGATAAATAGAATCTCTTCGACAATGAAATAGTTAGATTACTGCTATGTTCAACAAAAAACCTGCACTCACCCCTGTGGACTCTTTTGAAATGGATTTAAAGGTATAAAAAGCGGTAAAAGCCCCAAAGCTGTCCCTTGAAAATTTCTCGAATTCCACAGGAATATTGGCCTTGTTTTTCATCTCTACCCCCGAATAAGTATCGAAGTTTATGGATTCGATCACCTCTTCCCATTTTTAATCAAAGTACGAAGGCTTCCATGATCTATGAACTGATATTAACAGATTCCTGAGACAAATAAAATTGTTAGTATCTTATAATTTTTCGCCTTTAATCTGAAAGATGGTAAGTCAATTATCTCAGATAGTAAGCTGAGCTTAGATATAATCCGGCTATCCTCCCATGGAAAATTCCTTGAGGTAAAGTTCATCATAACCATCGACTTCCCGACCTCTCGGGCGTTTCGTTTGCCTCAGAAAGCAGAACGGACACATTGGTAGTCCTCATACGTCCCATTGCGACTCTTAATGCTTCATGCTGGACTTTTTCATGATTGATTTGTTGTATCCAAAAGTATGGAAAAGGATTCAATAATTGTCACGTCACCATTGGGCAAAAAATTTTCGAATACCTTTTAATGCAAATCTTCTTGCCGGGAAAAATGGCAGACACCACATTCCAGGAAAGTTCGAACCAAGTATCTATATGCGAGGAGCATCAATTCCGGGTCTGTATACTAGCTAACTCTGCTGAGCACCTTGCGGATATTTATAGCCTGTCTTGCCCGACTAGAAATGTTTATAATATGAGTTTTCCTTGATAATTTCCTATCGTGCCATATACCCAGAACCTTGATTTTTTCAACGCATTGTATCTTATCTTGTCGTAAATTCTTCTGACATTTCTTCCCCGAAAGCATAACTCTATTCTATTTTAAAATAATCTTTCGAAATGCTTGCAAATTGTGGATGCAAGTTAAAGGGGTCGATAACCATAACCTCCAGGTTTAGGTATATAAATGATGAAGAAATTACGCCAAGCTTTTGGAAACGATAACATAAAGACATAAACTAAAGGAGGCATGTTATGAAGAATATCCTTCGTGATTCCGTAAAAAACCCTGACTGAAAGAAGTTCTTCCCTTTTTCAGCGCAGCCTCATATTCCACTATTGAGCAGTCCCTGTCCAGAAAAGAGCTATTAGGGGCAGATTTTTCCTAATGTTCGATGTTATATTGCAGATCCTACGTGATAGCGATTTCACTGTTTGCACGTTCTGGCGGTACCAACAAGGAGGTCCAGGATTTACAAAAAGTCCCTGAATGACTAATTTAAATGATTTAAATGACTAATGTCTTATATCACTCAAATTGCACTTTCTGAAAACTTTTTCTGCCTCCCCCCTCCTTTAGAGAGCCTCGGAGCATTTCTGGTCTGACTTCTGGTCAGAGCCGAACCTGTCCTTGGTAACAATGACGTCGTTAGCAGTAGCGATTTCCGGAGAGACGAGGAATATATCGAGATTATTGGCCTGTTTACTCAATTGCGCAGAAACTGTGGTTCTCATATAGTTTAATGACATAAAGTCATGATAGCTAAAATCTGCCTGCGCTGTATAGAATTAAGTGCACAAGTGCCTGAAAAGCTGCTCCAGATGATGCTTGTGAGCCATGGCCCATTGTGAGGTGCTTTGGCTGATGTTTGAAAGCCGCGCTAAGCAGGCTCTTCTTCTCTGGGCACGTTACGGCGTTACCCTCATGCTTTTTAATATTGGAATTTCATATTTACTAATGAAATAAAATAAAACCAGCTATCTAATTTCACCTACTTACTAGAGACCAAAATTCTCTATATTTAATTGTACAATAATAAGACTAATTAGTCTAACGGTCATTTTACTGTATTACCTTATTGCATAAAATCCTTATGAGTATTTGGAAGAAAATGTTTGAGGTGTGTTGATAGTAGGTAGTAAAATTGCTTCAAATGCGGATTGATCTGCCAATAATCAATTTATCTAATTTGGGTTGTCCCCCTCATGGAAATAAAATGCTCATACACATACGCTCACACATGTGCCTACACGCAAACGTACCGACATGTACATATGACAAGAGTAGTGAGGCACTACTATGGGCCGACTAACTCCAACCTACCCCACGCCCCGTTATCAGCTTGACCGCTTATGTAGTTTGTTATACTTGTAAAATATTTTACAAAGATTTATTACCTCTATCAAATAATATTTAGACTACGGTGAGATTTGTTTGAAATGAAAATTTTTATAGAATGTATATATTTTTCAACTAATTATTCGAATAATGTTTTCATTTTTCGTAAGTTTTACTTATTGTCTAACGCTGGAAATGGTATTTCATTGAAAATAGTATATTATACATTTATTGATTATTATCGGCCTGTCACAAAGCCACCGAAAGCGTCCTCGGGGTGCGGATAGAGGGTCCCTGTATCAATGGCTTCTGCTGAATATGGTTACACTAATTAACCCATTAAAACCCAAGCCGAATCTAGTCCCGACTGCATGCTCTGTGGTGCGAGAAACACCCAGAGCTCTCGCATTTTTCGCATAAACGTCTGCGAAATCGTGCCGAGAAACTCCGAAAAAGGCCTTATATCAGCGAAGCGCCTACTCAACCGCAGCCAGAACAAGCCGGCAACAGAGAAAGAGAGGCGATAGTCAGACCAACCGCGAGCAGGCACCCAACAGAGGAAGAGCGATGCTTGAAGACCCGGAGAAACATCAACATTCAGGTTTCTCTCAAGCCCAAAGATCTGGCTGAACTGGATGACGAGCTTCCTGGAGACGAATCCGATCTCTGGACTATTAATTGTAGTGTGTATAATGCAGCGAGAGCTTTGGCAGATGCAAACCGTAAAAGAAAACCAACGGTTGATCTTAAGACCAAAAGACGAATGCATCAACTTAGCACAAAGATAGGCTGGGCCAGACAGTACGCGTCCCGCATTCAGTGTGTGATTGACTATATAACATCTGGCAGGACTTTCACTTCCAAGGTTCGACAGTTCGCGCGCGAGCTACGGATCTGTCATCAGACGTTTAACAAGTCAAACCTACTGACCATCAGGCAGCATATTGTTGACAGAATACGAATACCCTGCCTCATCTCGACTATTCCGGGACCCTCCAGTTACTGTCGTCCACCCGCCCAAACCAGAGGAGGTCGAGGCTTTTTGGAGAGAAGTCTACGAAGTCCAGCATCCACTGAAAGAAAACTCAAAGTAAATAAATAGCTTCAAGGAGCTGTGCAGGGTCCTTATAACACCTAAAGTCGGAAGAGCCTATTTCAAACTGGTTGGTAGAAGGGCGCACATTTCTCCTGCCGAAGACTGGCAACTGAGCTGACCCTGAGAATTACAGGACAATAAGTTTTTCTGAACACACTGTATAGGATCTTCACAGCTATCCTAAATGATAGGATTGTTTGGAGTATTGGACCTGTGTAGCGAGAGATTTACGAACAACGCGGCTCAAAGAAAGGCGTAGCAGGGTGTCGGGAGAACCTGCTTATCGACAGATGTTTCCGTAAAGACGCAGCATTCTATCAGCGTTACCTAACCATAGCCTGGATTGATTACTGGAAAGCTTTTGATTCAACCTCCCACAGACTTATCATCTGTCTGTTGGAAAGTTTAAAGGTTCATCGACACATCGTGTGGTGCATGAAGAGATTATTGCGGCTTTGGAAAACCAGATTTACTATCTCATCTGGAAAACATCGTGTGATCACTAATAGTGTCAAATTTCAGAGGTGTGTTTCAGAGCGACACCATGAGCCCTCTCCTGTTTTGCCGCAATTTACTGCCACTATCTCCCGCACTTCGCCATTCGGAAGGCTACCTCTGCGGAAAACCTACAAATCGAAAACATACGTTCACTCATGTATTTTACATGCATGATCTTAAGCTGTATGCTAAAAATCAACAGAAACTATATCTAGCTCTGGACATTCTCAAAGAGTACACTCAGGAAATTGGAATGGGAGTTCGAGTTAACAAAATTCGCCAAGGTTTATTTGAACAAATTAAAATTTAATGGCATCCCGGAAGATCTTGAGCCCGTCGACAAAAGCGCCACAGAGCCAAATTCAGTACGTGACATCTATGAAGGATACTCTCCGATGCAGATACAAACATCTCATCCGACGGATTTGGTCTTCCCAACTCTTGGCGATGAACAAAGTATCTGCGACGAACATGCTTGCCGTCCCGGTAGTACTCTGTTCATTTGGAGTGGTTCCATGTACGAAGGACGAACTCAGATCCCTCGATATCGGGTGCCGAAAGGTTATGCACATGAACAAAAACATGCACCTTAAATCTTCTGTTCCGCGACTTCACATCTCACGCCGACAAGGTGGTCGCGGAATACAAAATCTTGAATGTCTTCACAACAGAATTATTCTGGGTACAACACATATAGTCGCAAGCGGACAAGACCCTCTTCTTATGATGGCCAGGAAAATCGAAGAAGTGGGCAAGAGGGCGTTTATGTACAAAGGAGCGGAGAAGGCTGTTGAAACACTCAGCCTTGACTTCAATATCAGGGGTGAGCAAAATGCATCAAATCTTATCCGTCTCGGGTACTCACTCCCGAAGGCCCGGATTGAGAGAGCACAGGAAAAAAACTTCCGTGAACAGCTCCTCGACGAGAAGATGCACGGCATCTTCCACAGAAATGTGCAGGATCTGTCGATGTTGTATGAGCTAATGTTTGCTTTCCTTAAATCACCTGGATTGAAGTCGGGCACGGAGGATTTCATTTTGGCATGTGAAGATGGCGTCATTTCCACTCTAGCATACCGTCGGCCTACATCCAAAGGCACAATGTGGCACTAAGAATGTTTTATCACCATGTCTGCCACTCTTACGGCATAAGCCCAAATACCGTTCCGCTAAACGCTCCTAGGGAAATAGAGTCAACTGTCGAAAATGAGAAGTGCCGCATATACTGGAACTTCACATTCTCGTCAATTGTTTCTGTTGCGCACTCGAGGTCTGACATAGTTCTTCTTGACTTCAAGAAAGGAACCATGTTCGTTATCGAATTTTCGGCACCAGCTGACAAAAACTTCATAGACAAGGAGAATGAAAAGAAAGAAAGTTATAAAGACCTACCTTAAAATGGAGTTGCGACTGTTATACCCGGAATATTCTGTTAAGCTGATCGCCTTGATCATCGACGCTCTTGCAGGTATCAAGGGTTGACTGGTTAATAGCCTGAAAAGCATCCCTGCGTGCTAACAAAATGTGAGGCACTTACGGGGAAAATGCAGAAGGCGGTCGTCCTTGGGTCGCTCCGTGCCTTCAAAGTGCGCGAGACTTTTTCCGGATCATCGTATTGAGTTCGTCGCAGACTGTAACAACCTATCTCACGGGCGTGAGACGTGGTTACAGCTAAAATTTTACGGTGATTTCGCTGGGAGCGGGTGAAACTTTTCAGATTAGCACCTGCTCCCAGCTAAATCCTGCGGTTGTCCTAATGAAAAACTTTTAACTATATATATATATATATATATATATATATATATATATATATATATATATATATATATTATATATACTTTTGTACAAATTACAGCGAACGAATCACAGAAGAAAATAAATAAATAAACAAACAGATCACAAACAAATTATTTACTATCGTCCACCCGCCCATATCAGAGGAGGTCGAGACTTTTTGGAGAGAAGTCTACGAAGTCCAGCATCCACTGAAAGAAAACTCAAAGAAAATAAATAGCAAAAGGCGAGGGTATTATGGAAAACAGGAAAAGAGAGAGACCAGTGTGCTGATTATGACAGGCTGGTAAGACCTGACCAATTATTTAATTGTGGGTTTGTTTGTCACTTGTCA
>CAKNWT010195679.1:0-13087 GCA_932066315.1 Andricus coriarius
GCAAAATGATTTGAAATCTTTCAAAATTCTTAAAAACCTTTTTTCAATATCTTCCAAAATCTACATTTTGTTTTAAATTCCTTGAAATCGTTCCAGGTTTTACATTATTTTTGACATTTTTCTGTAATTGGTAGTTCAATCAAGTTCGTAAATAATTGAGA
This sequence comes from Andricus coriarius, assembly GCA_932066315.1. NCBI lineage: Eukaryota > Metazoa > Arthropoda > Insecta > Hymenoptera > Cynipidae > Andricus > Andricus coriarius. The sequence continues at coordinate 162 of CAKNWT010195679.1, forward strand.
ATTATGAAATATTTTTGTCTTTTCTTGCACAATATATTGAGATTACTTTTGCAAAAAATTTTTTGGACCGAATTGTAGCGGTCTGCGCAAGCTCGAGAATAATCTCGACTTGGCAGCTCTCTTGTTAGTTCGCTTACTTCATGAGTAACCACGGGCTACGCATGAAGTGAGCATTAAGGTAACGCTATGAAGTTGGCTGAAATGCATGTCGTAACTCATGAGAGTGAAAGAGACAAATGGATCTATCCGCCTCTTTCATTCTCATGAGTTTCTGCTTTCATCCACTGCTTTCATCTGCCATGAGAATCCACCCTGAGAGTGGAATTCGATGAAGGCCCAAAATGCAAAGCAGAAAACTAACAGTCAATTACAGAACACTTTTAAGAAGAGAGAAATCTAAAGGTTTTCTGTAATTGGTAGTTCAAGTTCGTAAATAATTGAGCATTTCAGATTATATGAAATATTTTTGTATTTTCTCGCACATATATTGAGAATTATTTTTAAAACAAATCTTTTGGACATAATTAAAGCGGTCTGCGCAAGCTCAAGAATACTCTCGACTTGGCAGCTCTCTGGTTAGTTCGCTAACGTCATGAGTAACCACGGGCTACGTATGAAGTGAGCGTTAATGTAACGCTATGAAGTTGGCTGAAGTCCATGTCGTTTGAAATTGACATTTTGTTTGAAATTTTATGAAATCTTTGCGAAACTTCTTAATATATCTTAAACTAACACAAATTTTTTGTAAAATGTTGTAAACGTGCAGAATTGAAAAATTTTGCTTTAAAATTTTGTACATTTTTTTTCGAAATTTTAGAGAATCATTTTTAAATATTATTCTCTTAAAACCAAATAAAACATTATTTAAATTTTACCAGGAATTATAAGCAAACTTTTTTATTTTCTTGAAAACATCAAAATTCGCAAGGCAAACTGTTCGGCGAAATTTTCGGCAAAAGTCTCTCTATTATTCTCGTACATCACAAAAAAAACTTGATAAAATTTCAGTCTAAAAAGCTGTACGGCGAAATGTTTGGCGAAATTCTCTCCATTATTCTCGTACATCACATCGGCCTAAAAGTACAGTCAGCGCCACCCTCGGCCGTATTTAATGACGTAATTTTCACCGCACTGAACGCTTGAACGCCGACTAACGACGACATGAAGCAACCCACGCCCCAGATCAGAGACAAAGAGTAGGAGACCGAGGTGACCGTAATGGTGCATTTATACCTCTGTCCGCCCGACCGGTGCAGGCAGGAAGTCCATCAGAGTAAAAGAGATAGAGAGCGGAAAATTGGACAAAAGTTACTCTCTATCTCTTTTACTCTCATGACTTTTCTGCCTGCACCGGTCGCACGGACAGAGGTATAAATGTACCATAACAATCAATTTTTGATCGCCATTGATTATGTTATTATGATGGTGGACTCCCATGGCAGATGAAAGCAATTGATGAAAGCAGGAACTCATGACTGTGAAAGAGACAAATAGATCTATCCGTCTCTTTCACTCTCATGAGTTTCTGCTTTCATCCACTGCTTTCATTTGTCATGGGAGTCGACACACTTTTAAGAGGAGAGAAACTTAAAGGTTTTCTGTAATTGGTAGTTCAATCAAGTTCGTAAATAATTGAGAATTATGAAATATTTTTGTCTTTTCTTGCACAATATATTGAGATTACTTTTGCAAAATCTTTTGGACATAATTGAAGCTGTCTGCGCAAGCTCGAGAATACTCTCGACTTGGCAGCTCTCTGGCTGGTTCGCTTACTTCATGAGTAACCACGCGTACGCATGAAGCGAGCATTAAGGTAAGTGTAACGCTATGAAGTTGGCAGGGTGGTAACGCTATGAAGTTGGCTGAAATGCATGTCGTTTTTATAATAGGACTTATTTTTTTGAGATATGTGCTGCAAACTATTTTGAAGGTCTTCGGACAAAAAACGAAGGTTCACTTTCCTTAATTGCAGATATTGTAAGAAATATAAAGATAATATAAAGATTTTTATAGAAATTTGCACACTTGTAGAATTATGGTATATAATCGACACGTATGTTTTATATTAGTAAAGGTGCATTCCGAAGGGAGAAAACGACCTCTGAAAGGTTAGGGGTAGGTTTAACATTTCAAGTATAATCAAGTGATTGAAAATGTAAAATAATTTGGAGGGTTTTCTGAGGTCGCTGAATTCAAATCTGAGGTCTTTTTGCATCACTTACTTGCTTATACCCTCGATTATACCTGGAATGTGAAAACCACCCCTAAAATTTTTCATAGTTCCACAAGTGTAACATAATCGAGAATATTAACTTATTTGTGACAAGCTTAGTGTTACCTAACTTAGACGTGACTAACTTAGTCGTGAATAACTTAAGCCCGACTAACTTTATCATGACTAACCTAACATTGAATTAAAAATAGTAATTATCATTTTTGCACATTCTTCCAGGATGATTTCACGGTTCTTTCACGGTTCATGAGAATTTTTCCGGGTCATTTAAATAAAAAATTTCAAGCTGTTTAAGCGGAAGACTTTTTCGTTTCAAGTAGTATAAACTAAAGTGCAAATTAAAGCAGCCAAAATTGAACTCTTCCGAATTTTAAACTTTCCAATTTAAAGCTTAAATTCAAAAACTTTGAATTTAATCGCTTAATAATGAAAAAATTATACATAATTTGTAATAACTAATTTATAATAATTTAATTCTAAGGGCTTCAAAAAAAAACTTAATCTTGCAATGAAACATGAAAATGATAAAGTATCAATATCACAAACTTTAAGTAATACAAACGTTTATCGGCGGAAAAAATTCCCGGTTTTTAACATTTTTTCTCGGTCATACAAATAAAAATAGTTGTTAGTAACTACAGAGTTCACACTCCAAAATGTTCTCAAAGCAGGGGAAATAGGGTGTTTTTTCATGAAAATATGAGAATAAATGCTTTTAAAGAAAAAAAAATAATAGGCGCCATATTGAATTCAATATGAAATGCTTTAAATTCCTAAGATTTCAAATCGAAATACATTGCACTTTCAGCAAAATAGTTGAATTTTCAACGAAAAGAGATGCATTTTCCACCCGAAGATGAATTGGATGGTTCATCAAATAATGTACTTTTTCATAAAATAATTGACTTTTGAACAAAACAGTTGAAATTTCAACGAAATTGTCCAATTTTCAAAAAAAAAAAAAAGATTCAACTTCACTCCAAAACAGTCTCATTTTCAACCAAATAGTTGAATTCTTTAATCAAAAGGACGAATATTTTAGAATTCAGTTGCATATTCAACAAAAAAATTGACTTTTCGATAAAAAAAGATTACTTTTCAACAAATAATTGATTTTTTAGCAAAATAGTGGAATCTTCAACATACAAAGAAAAAAGTCGCAACCAAATAGTAGACTATCGTCAAACAAGAATAAAATTCAACCACAATGTCACAAATAGTAGCATTTTCAAGCAAATAGTCGAATTTTCATGACAAAAAGATGAATTTTGTACAATCATGTCAACCTGAAAAGGTGAATTTTCAAACAAATAATTGAATGTTCAGAAAAAAATAATTTTTAACCAAAGAGTTGCTTTTATAACCAAAATAAAAAACTTTTTAAAAAAATAATTAGATTTTCTTATTGAGTTCTATTTACTCAGTTCGCATTTTAACGAAAAAAACGAGAAAAAAGGGAAGTTTCTTGAAAACAGGTGGAAAAAAGGAATTATTTTGAAAAAACGTTTCAAACAAGAAGGAAAATAGGGTAATTTTTTCACGAATAAAGGGGAAAATAGCGAATGATTAAAAGTTAATTTTTTAATGACGAAAATAAAAAAATCTGTTTATAAGAAATTTTATATTTGAAATAAAAATCATTAATAACAAAATCGTGATACTTATAAGTATGATTGAATATTTCTTCCCAAGATTTGTCCTTTAGCCTTACTATAAATAATGCTTTGAACGCAAATTTAAAACTACACTTTTCAATGCTCTTGAACTCAAATTTAAAAAAGTTCAAGTTTGAGCGGCTAAAATATTTTACATTTCAAGAATATTAATTTTTGTAATCAGCGAAAAAATACATTGGCTTCCAAATTTTATTTAAATCCTAGATAGTTTAGTTTGAAATCGTTCACATTTTTTCCTCACATTTTTAAAATGTTTTACAATGTTTCAGCTTTAACTTTTTCTAAGAGTGTTTTTTATTGCATTTTCAAATGTCGTATATTTAAAGAGAAAAGGGAAAGTTTTTTAAGAATAGGGGAAAAAGTTGAATTTAAAAAGGGGAAACACAGGGGAATAGACGAAAGACAGTGATTCTGGATCTTGGCTTTTCTTACTTCATAAATATTTTTTTTACCATTAACCCTTAAAGGACACACCTTCAAATAAAGTAAACGATATTTGTGGCTGAAAAAAGTCATAAGTGATGTTGAAACAATACAAAATGGGAATCAAATATTTACAAAGTCTCAGTGATTTTAAGAGTTATGGACGTTTTATCATGTGCTGCTGTTAAAATCAAATCTATTATTTCATAAAATTCAAGTATTTTAATTGAAAAGTAAACAAAATTCCTGGGTTTCTCCTGGTTTTTAAGAAGCCCTTGACATCTCCTGTTCTCTCGGTCCAGTGGCTACCCTGGTAGCTAAAAATTTGTTGTCGATTTATTCGGAATTTCTAGAAAAGAGTTTGAAAAATGCAATAAAAGTTTAATCAAATTCCAGAGTTGCTACCTGATTGAATTGTGTCGGACTAAAATATGTATAAAATGATTTAATTAAATATGTAACCGGACCGACATGGCGTTATTGGAAAGATATAATGTATAAAGAAGGGGCTGAAATGGAATGTGAAAAGAGAGTCACGAAATAATTCAACATAATATAATGTGTATCGATCATTCAGAGCGTCAACGACCTGGAAATTACATTTTTCATTCTTATAGACAAATAAAAGTAGCACCATATTGTAGGTAACGTATAGAGATATAGTATATATGTTTATGGTGTCATCCGTATTTCGTTTAACGTATATAGTAATACATGGGTAATTCTCTACAGATAGGGCACTCTCGTCTCTTAGGGATGAATTATCAAAATTATTGATTGTATTATCTAAAAAATCAGCACGAACCTTCTTTTTCGTGTCTCATAACATGACCCATAGGGAAAAAATGTATTTTATTATCGCAAATTACAATAAAATAACATTATTCGAAACCACCATGTTATGAGCCTGTAACGCCCCCTGAAAAGTGAGCGTTGGATAGCCGTTTACCGAACGGTGTCAGCTGCTGACAGATAATTAGTTCCATACGTCGCCACACTGGCAGATTACTAGTTCCAGAAATGGCCACTGAATAACGCACAATGTATATTACCATATTCAAATTTCGCGCCATACGAGATTACCAATCACAGCCAAGCAGATGACTGGCACGTCAGTCGTATGCTTTTACACCCAAAGATATTATAAACATCACGACTCACATTTCAGACGGCCCTACAGTCTCATAAAATGCTCATTTCGAATAAAATATCGTACATCACTCGTAGGGTTAGGCAGGTACTCAGATGGAGTGTACACTGACTACAAGTGATTTCAGTGACTTCATGTGAATTCAAGTGACTTCACACCAGTGACTTCAGCGAAGGTGTACACCTGACTTCACGAGTTCTTAACCCCTCGGGACGACCTAAAAACCCATGGTTTTACAACTTGTCCTGCAAACATTGATCTCCCCGTAAAGAACTGTTCAACCCTACTTGTGATGTAATATACTATTAAGTGCCTAAAAATACCTTTTTAGCATGTCCAGTGTCCACACATGCCCGAGGCATAGTTTACAGTCAAATAGGAAATATTTAATTATAACTTTTTTAATGCTCGCTTAATGGTATTAAAACATATATCAAAAGGTACAATTTCCATCAATAATATTTTAATTTAAGTATATCAAAATATCAAATTATCAACAAAACTAGCAGTAATAATTTGAGAGGCATGGTTTTATTTTTCAGGCAAAATCTTCTAAATTCTTCACTTCCTTGAAATTTTCTGAATTCCTCCGAATTTTCAGATATATCTGAATTCATCTAACTTATCTGAATCATCTGAATTCCTTGAATTTGTGGAATTTTTGGAACTGTGAGAACTCCCTGAATTGCAAGGACTTCAATATAATGCAAAAAAAGGAAGGAATTCAAGAAATTTTAGGAATTCAGGGAATTCAAAGAATTCAGAAGATTTGCAAAAATTCAGGAGATTCATAGAATTAAAAAAATTAAGAATATCCAAGGATATTAGAGAATTCAAAGAATTCAAGAAATGCAGGTATTCAGAATATTCAAAGAAATTCAGTGAATTAAGAGAATTTCAGGAATTTCAGAGGATTAAAAAAATTCCAGGAATTTTGAAGATTTAAAAATGAAATCAAAACATTTTTAATATTTTGATATATGCTTTCAATTCAAGATTTTTTGATTTTAAACCATTTCAGTTTGAAATAATTTAATGTTGAAAGTGTTAAACTGAAAGCTGTTCAACAAGATTACATTTTTTTAAATCTAGAGTTCAAAAGATTTAAAAAGGGAACACTCATGCTTGAAATTAAAAATTGTAATTTTAATAGATTTTAGCAATTTAATTATTTTTACTGAAACTAATATCAGCAGTCAAAAAGGTTTCTTCTTTATTCCAAGTATTTTAAGTTATAAACAAATGAAAAACTCATTACCTGTAAAAGAAAATTAAAGAAATATAGTTCAAGTAACACGACAAATATATTTATATCAAAAATATTAGTTTTGGATTATTAATTTCATTAATTGTGCAATTATGAAGATTTAAAATTAATCCCAAAGGATTTCATACATTATAAATTGAATATTATTTCCTTTTACACTTATATGTTTCTTAATATTAAATAATAAAACGAAGCAATAAAAAAAACAGGAAAAGAAAAACAAGAGCATCTGCGACTACTTGTAGATTATTAGTATTAATTTTTTTTATTCGGAAAAAAATGTTTGCTTTGTTTTTTTATTATATCATTATTGTGTGTCTTTTTCTTTATTATTGTTGAAGATTTGATTACATTGTCTTTTTATATTAAATAAGAAGCCTTAGTTTGAAAGAATTTTTGGGAAAATTTTTCTTATTTCAAAAGTGCCCTGTATGTGGAGACCCATATAGTATAGTAATATATGGTATCGAATAATATAGTACAGTACAAAACGGTGATGCAGAGTCCGTGGCGTCGGGACGACGCTCGGTCGATCAATACACACTACCACTTCCATTCCGCTGCTCCTCTACAACCCCCAACCCCCTTTGATGCTTTCGCACCGAGCGAACTGTGCTGGCGTCTTACCGGCTGGCTCGTTGGATGGTAGGAAGAAAGGTGGCTCACCCTTGTGTAGGTGGCTCAAAGCGGCCAGGCAGGGTGGCGGGTAATTAACTTTGTGTTGATTTGTACCCCATCGATTCTCCACTTACCACAACTCAGTCTCGTAAAGCAAATTTTAGACTAAATTTGTACTTCAGAATTTATACAATGTAACTTTACATGCTCAACGACTGACACACTTTAATATCATTTCAAAATTAATATACACTCAACTTCCGATAAAAGAACGGTTTCGGGCATGGTTTGTGTTAGCCTTGATCCTAAATCGGAGGAATCCAAACATAAACAGGCAGGGCCGCGTGAATAATTTCTGTTGGATGTTGAAGCATGACGTAACCTAATTCAACTAACGCGCTGAGAGTGCGGCCCTCAAGCTGTTTGTCACGCTTGAGTGAGCACATCCTCCCTTTCAGCCCCCCGGCTCCTCTCATCACAAAACTGCAGAGGCCATCAGTTCTAGGAATATCATAAACCGAGAGTTCTTATATCGGAAGATGACTGTAGATAGAAAGCTCGTCGGGCCCAATGAAAGATGTCATCTTTTTCATAAAATGAATGATTTACATTATATGACCTGTTTCATATGATGTCGTCCAATCTGATCCTGGTGATGTCACGAAATTATTTGAGACTGAAATATATTGTTTTTCAAGGCACTAAAATATTTAAATATACTTAAATATTTAGGTGAATTAAAGACCTCATATTCCCTATAGGATAAAAAATAGGGACTCCAGGGTACTTTTTGTCATGCTAATAGGTCCAACGCAGGTTCAAAATATAAAAACCATAAACTCAGGATTTACAAGAATTATTAACAAATACATTTGAAAATGATACACTGAAGAAAACACGAATGTTTGAGCAATATTAAGATTTACGAAAAAGTGTCACTCAGAATGTTCAGCCCAACGCCACGAGGCAAAAGACTAAAAACTCACAAATTTCTTTAAATATTAAAAAAAAATATATGAAAAATTATATGCTCAAGAAATATGAAGAAAGCACTGCAATTTTGATATTTTTAGAAAAAAATCCAAATAAAAACCATTCAAACAATTCACTTTGAGTTTCAATTTAGCAATTGATTAGATACGCAAATATAATCTATGCATCGAACCTCATCATTTAACTTCCCCAGCGGTTATATTTACGGTTACATTTGTACTAGAACTGGTGACAAAGTCGGTTAGTTATATTTAAATGAAAAATGCTCTCAAAAACTCCTCAGTTTTTTCTGTGAGTTTGTTTTTAAGTACTCACTGTGCGCGCATTTAACAATAACTGCTAAAAAGTCCAGTTTGAAAATAAAATCTGTTAAGTCTGATGAAGTGTGACAAAGTTAGAACATTTCAAGTTTCTTTGGGATATTGCATTGCCCATCAACATCAAGATAACTTTTTTTTCGTGTACTCTAAAATTAAATTTCCGATTGGTGATTTGAAATCCGATTTCCGATAGGTGCATTTTTTCATTTCTAGCTAAAATGAAGGACAGTATTTGATTCGATTCAAATTTCACTTGAAATTCACTTTCCGATAGGTGCAATTTTTTTATTTTTAGGTAAAATTAAGGAGAATACTTGATTTAAATGTAATTTAAAATACAATTTCCGATAAATAATTTTTTTTATGGTTAGCTAAAATGAAAGAGAATATTTAATTTGACTCAAATTTGATTCTGTCCTAGAAGGTAAGCAAGAGCGGGAAATTTACGCGAGACAACATCGTGCAACACTGTTCCTTGGAGTCAGGTCTCCAACCGCGGATGACCTTACGCGGCCGACGGGACAGTTGGAGATGAAGGTTTCAACTACGGATACTTTTTTGGAGCTACCAATCTTTGTAGAATGTTATGAGGAACAGTGTTGACGGACCAGATTAAGTGATGCCAGAAGAACAGCCTTTTGCATTCGGTTCGAGATGGAATGAGCCTGACGCTGATAAGCCGGAATCTTGATGAGGTGGCTAAGAAATGAAGCTTTCATACCTCCAAGACAGCCGATTATGAGAACTACAAGATGGACTTTGTAGCCTTGGTACAGCCTGCTCAGCTCGAAAAGAAGTGCTTGATATTTCGCTCGCTTTTCTTCCGCCTTTGCCGTGATATTACCATCGGCTGGTGCCGAGAATTCAATCACGTGAATAATCTTGGTCTTCAGATCCTGGAGGACAATTTCAGGCTTCGTAGCACTGATACGTTGAGTGGTGGAGAATGATAAATTTCAGTAGATCTTACACTGATCATTCTCCACAACGGACTTGAGTTCCCCCTGGGCGTATGGCAAGACGGGCAATAGATCAACACCATAGAAGTGCCTAAGATGGTAATCTATTATATTCGGCAATAGGAACGAACCGACTCAGGAGGGCCATCCTTACCTGTTGACAAAGAAGCTCACCCGCGCGAAGAGGATTCATGCAGAGTTTACATGAACGTTGGGTGAATATGCATCCGCAATATGCTCATAAAACGCCTCAGTATTTAAGAGATCAGGTATCCTTTTTGCCAAACCAATATTATTATTATTATTACCAAATTATTTTTTTGTATGTAATTTTTAGTTAATAATGTTCATTATGCTTTGCTTTATCAAAAAAATATTGGAACACAAAAGCCTTTCCTAATTTGTTACTTGCAAGTAGTTATGTGATAGGAAAACTACATTCTTATACAAGACATGAACAAATTTCAAAATTTCAAAGGACCCCGTACAGAATGTATAGATAAAGCCTTTCGGAAAATTGTTCGAAACATTTAGAAAGACTGAGAGTAAATGAGTTTTTTTATCCCTCTTTTATTACTATTGACTATACATGTTTAAAAACGAATATATTTCTTGAATATATATTTTATTTTTAATAGTTATTCGTGCTTCTCTTATATTTATTTTACGTTGCCTAATCTTGATAGAAGAATTGCAAATAAAAAGAGAATTTCGATGTGGCGCGTGCATGGCCACATTGTGACACAGTTCAAATGGCATTCTAGAACCGCCATGGACAATGTGGTCCATTGCTAAAAGGCTAGGCGCACGGTTCACTGCACAGAAAACGGCATCAAAAGTGAATACGAGACAATTCCGAATCGATACCGCAATTCAACATTTTAACTTCTCAGCATTTCTTTTATTTATCTTACTTTTATTTTATACAATTCCTATTTATCTTCTCCCTCAGAGGAAAGGTAATCTATTTTACAGAAAAGTATTCCAATCCAGGTTTTATTTTCTTACAGTTTTATTTACTCAAAATACAGTTATTTTTAGTAAATAATAAATTCTTAATTCCTAATTATTTTTTAATAATAAATTCTTAATAAATCGTTGAACAGGTTCGTCACAGTACCTATTGGAGTTGAAAAAGGTGAGAAGCTTTTTTTTCAAAAATAGGTGACGAACATGTGACCGAAAAAAATGTTTCATAAGTCAAATAAACATGCAAGAAGTTGTCTTCTTTCCATGCTAAATCAATGGGAAATTTTATGGTCTTTGGGTCATTGGTTCATATTAACCAATATCTCTCAAACTAATTTTCCGGGCTTTAAAAAATGTTCTCAGGCATTTAAGTTTTGGAATTTAAGCTCAAAAAACTGAATTTAGAATGTGAAGTACCTATTCAAATAAAAATATCAAAATTTACAAATCTAATGTGGAATAATAAAATTCGATTCAAATTGTTAAGAGTTTAACATTGGAACAAAATTTAAGGAATCTCAAAATAAAAAAATATTAAAAATTTTAAGTATAATTCAAAAGTAGAGGCCATCCAAATCGCACAATTTTTACCTTGAGGCCTTGAAAAAGAAAAAAATTCGAAATTAACTATGAACATAGAAACACTAAAAACCGTTTGACTGCTAAGACTTTGAGTTTGACATCCACTTATTTATAATTAATTTTAAAGGCTTTTAATTGGATATTGTACTTATTTATACATTTCTAGTCTAAAACTAATCTATTTTCAACTCTTTCAATTTAATTACTTAAACTATTAAGTCTTGCAGTTGGAAATTATAGAATTTTGAAGAATTTAAATTTCAAACGAGACGGTTTTTAATGTAAAACCTTTTAATTCATGATTATTCAATTTGACTTGCTACTATAGTTCAAAATTGTGCCATTTATAAATTATCAAAGTAAACTTTTGATATTTTTAGCATATTCAATTTGAAATCATTCAACTATGAAGAATTTAAAAAAAAATTGTACAATAACGTTCAAATTCATAAATAATTTCAAATGCCCCTAATTTAAAATTATTCATTATATCAAAAATTTAATTCTGCAATTTTCTAATTGTCATCGTATGGAAATAATATTAACTAAAGTATTTCTGATTCTGAAACTTTGACCGATTTCAATTTGATACCAAGCATTTTTTAATGTTTAAATATAAAATTATTTAACACTTATTAAGGCTTTTATTTTGAAATAAATTTATAAAATTTCGAAGCGTTCAATTTCAAAATTTGGAAAATTCAATTTCTTCTTAAATATTGAAGACTTTAAATGTAATATCACTCAACTTTTAAGCCTTTCAATTGAAACTGTCCAATTTTTATTACTAGAATGTTAAATGATTGAATTTGCAAAAATGTGATAAATATATAGAAGGGTTCAAGCCAAAATGGTTGAACTTGAAACACGTTAGATATTTAATGACATAATTTGTCATGTTTCGAGCTAAAAGCATTAGGTTATGAATGTTATGAATAAAACATCTAAAATATATAGCCTTGAGAAATTTTATACCTAAAAATTTTTAATATACTTCAAACTAAAAATATTGAATTAGAAATCCAAAATTAGGAATTCAATTTGAACTATATCCTGAACAGGAGGTGAACAATTTTTTAAACAGTGAAAAAGCGACTCGGTATCCGACTTGAAGTAAAAATTAAAAATGGTGTATTTTCAAATTTTTAACGTTCTAATTTTACAATTAAGAAATACGAGATTTAAAAATTTAAAACTATCAGATTCAAGCCTTCAAAATTGACTAATTTCACACAAATTAGTCTTTAAAATTCAGCAATTTAAAATTAGAAGTGTTTAAAGATGTAAGACCTCCCACTTGGAGTCTCTAAGATATAGAGACTATAAGAATTAAAAAATTTGCGAACAGGAAATAAATTCATTGTCATTTTCAGGCTTTCTCCGGGTTTTAAAAAAATTCTATCTCATTTCAGCTCACACAAATTAACTACAAGACATTGTAAATTTAAGGTGGAAAGATAAAAAATTTACAAAATGTGTGAATAGATAAATCATCACTCTGCGATGACTGTGGACATTAACTTTTTTTTGCTTTGTAACTTTATCAATATATGAATATATATTTCCGTCAAAAAGTTTGAAACGAATTAAGAAAAGTCTGTTAAAAATCCTAAACAAATTTTGAAAAAGGGATAATAATAATTAAAATCCTTTCATGATGGGCAATTTTTCGAAAAAAAATATTCTATAGAAATTAAGGTAAGAAGTTTTGAAAGCATTGAAATCTCATTATTAAA
>CAKNWT010195680.1:0-10759 GCA_932066315.1 Andricus coriarius
TTGGTACAGATGCCACAGTCAAAACTCGAGGCGCTTTGTACAGCATGATCGGTCTCCTTATTATTACTCCGTGCCAGGCTCGGTCAACTCCCATGTAAAGAATTGGCGAAAAGTAGCACCATCTGCGATCAGCCAGAGAACTAAGGGCGCGTGCTTGTGTTGGTCTTTATATATGTATATGCCGCTTCCTTACATGTGTTGAATACTAAAATATTTCAACAAAAAAGGAAAAATAAAGACAAAATGAAGGAAATAAGAAACGGAAAATAGGAAATTAAATATAATTATCATTCTATTTCCCATTTTACGTTTCTGATTCACTTCATTTTACCTTTATTTGAAGGATTGCAGTACAGAACTACATAACCAACAAAATAGCAATTTTTCAGGAGACAGCATTTGACAGCAAGCCAAGCCAAGCCACAACAAACAATTTGCCGCGCATGCGCTTTAACCCGTTGGCGTTGAAAGTCTGCGCCATCTGCGATGGGCCAGAGAACTAATATCGTGCCCCGCAATGCCTCTCAACCCGCGCGCCTATGTCCTAACTTTTAGCCATTTCTTTACATGGGAGTTGACCGAGCCTGCTCCGTGCTGACTGCCACTGCCGCAGGGATGAGTACGTATAATACATCACGTATATTACATGGTTTTCGACATGTATGTTACTACGTATATTACGTCTTTGGTTTTCTACAAATGCATTTTACATTTGATCACGTGACTATGTGGGCGGGATTTTTGAATTCGTTATTCTAAAAATACACAATTGCCTTACAGAAACAAATAATATTGAGCAATTAAATAATTATTCGTCATTATTTATCACTTTCCTAATCAAATTATTTTAAAAAATATATTGTATACGTATTTATTGTACTTCATAATCCACAACGTTTCCGAGCATGTGGAACATTCATTTGAGGTGTAAAATGTCCGCCGGTTGGGGACGTTCCACTAGAACGTTCCAAACCTAAATTACCGTTATTTTTATTAGAATTAATAAATATCGCGTAAGCCGTAAGTGATAGGTCAAAATCGATGTCAGTTTATGATATGGATATCATATTATAGATAGTATATGCGGTGCTCAAAAGTGACATCCATTTTCACCTATCTCTTACGGTTTACGAGATAATTGTTGTAAAAAATAATAATCATGGAAGGTTCCCCTCAGGTCCCAATGGAACGTTCCCAATCGGCGGACATTTTGCACCTACCGGGAACGTTCCGAAGGTGCCGCGGAGTGTTATATCCTTCATACACATTCCTGTAGAAATAGTGATTATAAACAGAAGTTAGTAAATCATGAGTGACATCAATCATATCAATATAATAATAATAATATCAGTTAGAATATATAGGTTACAAATTCAAAATATTTGTATAATTCTAAATATAATTTGTATGAATAAATATTTGTACGTATAAATATAATACCTCCGACACAAGTTACATAAAAATGCAATAAACATTGATTCATAAATACTGGACTTTTCTGATTCCCGAGTTCTGGAGTTTCATTCACAAAAATTATATTACATTCTGTATATACAAAAAAAAATTTTTTTGCCTTATTGTTGAGTTTTTTATAAACTTTGACTCCCAAATAATTAAAATGTGAAATTAAAACTTAATTTTGTGTATTTATTAATTTATAATAATTTATTTAAAAGTGATAAAATATCCACCGTAAATGTCGATTTATAAAAGAAAACATGTGGCGCCCTCACGGCACGAAACATGTGGTGTGACGTCACCCGCCGTCAAAACCGAAGCAAATACATGGTCAGTTTGATAAAAACAATCGAAATATTTAATTCCGAACGTTTTTTTGGCTAAAAGGGTTTATTTTCATGGGGTATCAGTATGCCTGGATACGTTAAAGCCAGTTGGGAGAATCTTACAAACGTAATTACACTTATGATAAATGATTTTTTTTCGAAGTGCTCCAATTTCAACTATGCTGAGACTCGATGAGTAAAAGCGAAAAAATAAGTAAATGGGATGAATGAGGTTAATCCTTTGAAACATTTATTTTTATTTATTCAATTTATTAATTTGGAATGATAATTGCTTTAGTCAAATCGTAACATATATGCAATGTGGACAATATTGCATCCAGAAAACCTAACCTCATTTTTTTTATACATGCTTTTATAAATACTTTTATAAATACTTCTATAAATTTGTTATATAATGTATAATTATAAGATTTATAATTACTTTTATAAATACTTTATTTTATAATACTTGTTGCGTAAATAAACGATTTGATTTTGCGAGGTTATAGCTCAGAAACATCCCAGCACCTCATATATATACCACCGCTGAATATAAGTCAATTACGAGTTTTATGCTATATAAAAAAAAAAAAACATATTTTATATTTTTCTGTTCAATATAAAAGTATTTAAATATCGTTGAAATGATCTTCGATACAATATACTGTTGACGTAAAAGACGCGATAGAGCACATGTCACGCCGAACAATTTTTTATCATTTTTTTCGTTCCTCGCCTTTGAGTATAGATATAAATAATGTCCCTGGATTTTTGAAATATGTGTTCTTACAGTTAGGCAGAAAATACTATTGGTAATGCTGTTTTCTTTCCGTTTTTATTTAAAAACTTGAATCGCCCGGCTTATTTACAAGCGTTTTGCGGCGTGCTACGTCACTTCAAGATGGCGGAATGGGCGCGAAAGAAATAGGAATTTTAAATATGTACAAATTTTTATTTTTCAAATATAAATTCGAAAAAAGTTTTTTTTGCATTGTGCTGGTATCATTAGTGATTTAAGAGCATATACTTTAATATGCAAAAATAAAAAAAATTAGTGAATGACCCTATTAAAAATCACTTTCAGGCACATATATTATGCAAATTTCCATAAATAATATTGGTTAAATAAATACAATTTGTAGGTTGGAAGCAAATAAAGTAAAAATAAATGGTAGGAAATGATGAAGATTTAAATGATGAAATTTCATAAATTCATATTCTAAAAATAATAATAATAATAATAAATATCAGATGCGAAATGTACCTGTGATTAAATTTGTTGCAAATAAAGTTTTGCTTTGACCATATCTTATTTCACTTTATTAAATAAAAGAGTGTTTATACCTCACAAGCACATGATTTGTCAGTTGTTTTCCAATCTGCTCGATTGATATTCTGAATCCACAATTCTCGAAGTTTTTGCAAAACAATTATATCTCACAAAAATATTGTCAATATATTTATTTTGAAAGTAGGTTATACACAACCTCTTTTTCACTTCTTCATTAATCACAAAACTCGCACATCACACTTCACACATCATAGCTTCAATATAAGTAAGCCAAACAAAATAATTTATAATAAATAATGGGCCTGCATTACACAGTTTCCATTTTTTAATATTTTTTCTTAAATACGAAAATTTCTCGATGCTCGCTCGCGCGTTATCACGTATTGCGCTACACGTCATTTTTCAAACTTTTCGCGCCGCAGTGAAATATCAAGTTCCGGTACAGCGGCGTGGGGGTCACTCGATGGGTGACTATTTCACCCGTCAAAAAAAGGTAGGTGGATGCGAGTGAAAACTGAAATTGGCGGGAAGAATTAGCGGGAAGTTGGAAATTGGGCATATTTGAAATGAAAATTGTATAAAACCCGCGGTAAAAAGAAAAGTGAATTGTGAAGAGCGTAAAAAAGTATATGGATATAGAATTCGCGCCCGGGAAATACCTCGTTATTTTGGGAGAAGACCAAAATCCCATAATAGTGAATCCTGTTATTCTAACAGGGGTTTCCTTCGGGCCTCAAACTTTCATTGAAATTTCCATCACAATTCCACTTTCCACCTCATAATCTCTATCATCATCATTACTTTCTAAGATTGTTGTGAACATCATCGTTTGTAACAATAATTGGTTTCATGCAATTGCAAATTACGTCCGCCATCTTTGATATGTACAGAGATGATATGTATTATACATAGTTCTCTACAAATATCTACGTATATTACGTCGCTTATGTATTAAACGTAGAAAACCTCGAGTGACCCTTCACTACACAACCCTGCTGAAGGTGCAGTCCCATGCAGGTGCTACCACCTGGGGTGCTATTCTCGAGACCACTCTAATATTTTAGCATGCTAAAATGGCTGATTTTAGAATGGTTTGCCAAAATCCGTATTCTCGAGAGTTTTTAGTGTACTAATTCCAATTGGCATGCTAAAATTTTAGACCACTTTGCATGGAGTGGGTCTATACCACTCTAAACGAGAAATGGCATACTAAAAGCAGACGAAAAGTGATGCATAATGGAAAAAGTAACGTCAACACGAAATACATACGACGTATTGACAAGTGACAGTTGTGAATATGAAACACTAACTAACCTCATTATCAAATGCATCACAAAGCTCGTAGAACTGTGAAAATTAAAAATATAATTAAACTATCCAAGTTAATATGGCATTGCGTGATGTGCTAAATGGTAAATTTATAGAAATTTTGGATTATGCTGATTCTCTCTGTCTACCTCATATGATAGAAAGAGAGGTTTCGAAAACATTGTTTTAACTTCGATCGCAACTCGTGGTCTATCTCACATGGTAGAAAGAGAAGTCCGTTCGACTTAAGACATCGGAGTCCCACCCTTGGGCAGGTCATGGCCTTTTGCGGCGTCTACGAACGTCAACGATGAACGTGAACAGTATAACTTACTTTTGTACTCAGGATTTCATTTGTCAGTGCCCCGCTCCTACTTGAAAATTGATATCGGCAACGTCGCATTATAAATTGTACACCATTCTCATTTAGAGCGGTCAAGAACCAATCTCGAGAATACCGAAATCGCTCGAAAAATGTTAGTGCACCAAACAACCGCTCTACAATTTTAGCATGCTAAAATTATTAGAATGGTTTCGAGAATAGCACCCCAGGTGCAGGTGCTGCCATCCACTACTTTCAACGTGGACAGCGCACGTCCGCACGAGCGGATAAAAAGCACGCCGAGGCCGGGGCACTTGGCTCCTCGGGCAAAATCGGTTTTCTTCGTTATAGAGTATTTCCATCAGCCCTATACATCGCCCGTATATGTGTATGCAGTAGTTGTTCTCTTAGGATCCGGAGGGATATCGTAGTTCAAATAAATCCAACAGATGGCGCTCCGATAAGGTAAGTCTGTTTTTGCATTGATATGTATAGCAAAAATACTAAAATTCATTTAAAACTTGATACTTTTTATAAATATAAAAGAAGAACCTAGTTTTCTGTAACAATTAGAGCAGCTGTAATTAGTATTAAATAAAAATAAATGAAAACATGTAATTTAACATTAGGAACATTGAATATAAAGATGAGCTTTTTGAAAACAGTTTGAATTGTATTAATATTTTTCTATTGTTTATTTTGCTAATGTAATTAATTCATTTTATAAACAACTGTAATTATTACAAATTTTAAACATTTATTCATATTATTTAATAATAATAGTAAAAATAATATTTAAACCTTAAGAATTAGCCTTATAATATAATTTTTATTATTTCATTTAGAAATTTCCTCTCTAAAAAATATATATTTATATATAATTTATTTATAATAAATTATATTGTATTAGGGTGGTCCAAAAAATTATTTTTCTGATTTTTTTAAAGTCTCACCCCCTCGTTTGTGTCTTTTTGTACCCTTTAAAGTACCCCAAAGCGTTACCAATTCAGTAAGTCCTTGAATTTTAAAAAGAATCGTAAAAACTTTACAACGATGATGTAAAACTACCATGTGAGCAGCATGAAGCCTGCAAAAAATTGTTAAAGATTTAATTTAACCCAACTTTACCAAAACTCACCCCTGAAGACACTAAAAAGTAATGCTCAAGTATCTCTTCTGAATTTTATGAAAGTATAATGAAAATCTACGTGGCATATTACATAAAAAAAAATTATTATACAAATATGAAAATAGTGCCCTTAAAATGAACATTTTTCCCCTTTTTACCCTTAATAATCCATAAAAAATTACATTTTCTTTCCTTAAAACTTTTTTTATAATATAAAGAAATTAATATTAAATATTTTTAATAATCAGTTTTAAAGAAAAAAATTAAATTTTTTATGGATTAAGAAGGGTGAAAAGGGGAAAAATGTTTATTTTAAGCGCAATATTTTTCATATTTGTTTAATATTTTTTTTACATAATTTGCCACTTAAATTTTCATCTTACTTTCATAAAATTCAGAAAAGATACTTAAAAATTACTTTTTAGTGTCAGTCTTAGTACTGCTCACATGCCGGTTTTACATCATCGTTGTAAATTTTAAACGATTCTTTTTAAAATTTAAGGGTTTACTGAATTTTTAATACTTTGGGTACTCTAAGGGCCGTGCCCTACCTCTAAACATTTTTTTTCAAACTCAAAATATTAGGAAAGTTTTTTTTCCCAAAAGACACAAAATGAGGGTGTGACACTTTAAAAAATCAAAAAAATAATTTGTATGGACCAACCTGATATATAATTTATTATAAATAAATTATATATAAATATATATTTTTCAGGGAGAGGAAATGTCTAGATGAATTAATAAAAAAGTATATCATAAGGCTAATTATTATGGTTTAAATATTATTTCTACTATTATTATTAAATAATATCAATGAATGTTTTGAATTTTTAACAATGACCATTGTTTATTAAATGAATAATTACATAAGCAAAATAAACAATAGAAAATATGAATACAATTCAAACTGTTTTAAAAAACTCATCTTTATATTCAATTTTCCTAATATTAAATTACCTGATTTCATGCATTTTTGAAGCTATGTTGAAGCTCTGCTTCTTTAAGGACGATAGGCCGAGGGGATCGAACTGAAAAATCATGTAACACAACATAACGCAACGAAAGTGAGTCATCTTCATGGAGACTATATATAGTCTCCATGGTCATCTCATGACTCTCTCTCTCGCTCTCTCTCTCCTTCTTCCTTCTTTCTTCTTTCCCTTCTTTTTTCTTCCATCTCCCTTCTTTTCCTTCTTTTCCTTCTTCCTTCTTCCTTCTTCTTTTTTCCTTCTTCCTTCTTCCTTCCTCCTTCTTTTCCTTCTTCCTTCTTTCCCTTCTTCCTTCTTCCTTCATCCTTCTTCCTTCTTTTCCTCCTTCCCTCTTCCTTCTTCCTTCTTCCTTCTTCCTTCTTCCTTCTTCCTCCTTTTTTCTTCCTTCTTTTCCTTCTTCCTTCTTCCTTCTTTTCCTTTTTCCTTCTTCCTGCTCCCTTCTTTCTTCCTTCTTTTCCTTCTTCCTTCTTTCCCTTCTTCCTTCTTCCTTCTTTTCCTTCTTCCTTCTTCCTTCCTTCTTTTCCTTCTTCCTTCTTTCCCTTCTTCCTTCTTTCATCTTCCTTCTTTTCCTTCTTCTTTCTTCCTTCTTCCTTCTTCCTTCTTCCTTCTTCCTGGAAGGGAGAGCTGTTCTTTCAATTCATACATGCAATAAAAATAAAATTTGCATTATTCTTTCAATGCTTAAGAAGCATAGCTTCTGACGGCGGTCCCCCGACCGCTCTCGTTTTTTTTTCTTACTAATTAAAGCTGCTCTTATTGTTTCTGAAAACTATGTTCTTCTTTTATATTCATAAAAAGTATCAAGTTTTAAATGAGTTTTAGTAGTTTTGCTTTACATAACAATGCAAACACAGGATTACTTGATCGGAGCGCCATCTGTTGGATTTATTTGAACTAAGATACCCCTCCGGATGCTAAGAGAACAGAAAGAGTGGGGGCGATGCATAGGGCTGATTTACACTTGTGATGTCATTTCAAAATGTCCGAATACTTCAGGGAAAACATTGCATTGTATAAATTGCGTCGCGTGTATTATCTTATAGCGTATTCGGTTATCCGGCACTGGTGCACTCCGACCTGCTCCGAAGCGGGTCGAAGGGAGAAGGAAGAACGTGAGAAGAAGTAAGAGGGAGCAGGTCGGAGTGCTCTGGCGTGCACCAGTGCAGGATAACCGAATACGCTATTAGTTAAAGAATTGTGTTTATCGGCAAATGAAAAACGTCTAGCGAATACTTTTTGAGCTTATCTGGCGAAGTGAAGGTCCGTTATTGTAATAAACTAAGTGCAATTGAAAATTTAGATCCCTACGCTCTGAAAAGTGAGGAATTTTCCACAAGTATTACCGATGTACCGTTAGTGAATGAGATCGATCTTTTATCGCATTTTACGATAACCTATAGTTTATTACACTTACAAACAATTAAAAGGCTATACATTTTTTGAGGCTTTTAGGTTTTACCAAGCCGGATTTCTTGAAAAAGTGGAGTTAAAGAAGGTGGATGACAACTTTCTAGTGCGTGGTGAGGTTAGCATTGCCACGTTCATTTTTTATTAACTTCATAGATTCTAATATTACAATATTTATATTGATGAATATTTTACATTGTAATGTGTCACTAGATTTTGTATTCATTTAATAATAACGCTTGCTTGAAAAATAGCATACACTTTTGAACATATTGCTAGATGCTTTCAATTTGAGGTTAGGAAACGTTCATTGTGATAACAAAATCTCCTTGACTTTTTATAATAAATGTAGACAATATTTCATTAATTATTTAAGATGCTTAAGTTGCAGCAGTGCATATATTTTAAATTTTCCAAATATTTTCTACATTTATTACAAAAAGTTAACTTCAAATTTAAATCATCGGTCAATTTGTTCAAAATTGTATACTACCTTTCAACTAAGTTTTAATATTAAAAAAATACAAAATTGACCGACACATTACTAAATAAAATGTACTAAATAAATGTACAATATGGTGATTCGTGGGCAAAGTTTTCTCTCTGACATTTCCAAGATGAGTTGAATCTTGATTTCTTATCGTGAATTATCTCCATGAATATAAAATTTATCTCGCACACATATTGTTCATCCCGAAAATAACACAAGTTTTGGTATAATAATCGCAGGCAAAAAAATCACTGCATCAAAAGAAAAAATTCGGTACTTAAACTATTTGTGCTTTCCTGAAACGAAGGTTTTTTCTTTTCTGATCTGTAACCACATTTACGAATTTTTCCATATAAATGTCATAGAGTTATTCCAACTTTATAAATCGTTTTGTCTCTCGATTTTTTCTGTTAACAAAAAGTTGGATTAATAAATATTTTTAATTGTCTTTATCATTGTGTCAACAATTTTATATTGTCCGCGAGTACGAGTAAAGTGTGATATGTGTAAAAAGAAAATAATCAAATCCAAATTTTACAAGATTTTAGTCTCACAACTGATGATGAAACATATACTGATTACTTCGAAGTATGTAAAGAATTGAGGCGCCGGATGCAAAAAGGAGATACAGAATTATTTTGCTGGAGTGGGGTGGCCCCTGAGCACTTGAAAATAAAGTATTCAATTCCGCTTTTTGAAATATATATCCTAAGTAAAAATTTAATTTCGCATCTTTTTCTCTTCATAAAAAAAGTTGTAGCTTTTTTATTTTTCGAATTATTTACGAAAAACTGTTTTTTTCTTTGATCAAAATATTTTGATTTTTTTCATTTCAACTCGCCACAAAATGGGAGGTTTTTGATCTTTTGCAATAAAACTAATCAGAAATATGCACTGTCGTGTTCTGCGATCGATGACGTTAGAAAAGGTTCAAAATGTTTATTTAAAAAATTGTTAATAATTTTTTTTCAAGACGGTGCCTAATTCGTGCACAAGCAACTTCTAGCGTTTCGGGAGTCAAGCGAATTTTGAGCTAGCGAAAACTTTCAGCGAGAAAGTTGTTCAGAAAGGTTCAAGGAATTTTTCTGGAAAGTTTTAGCTCAATTGGAATAGTAGTTAACAAACTGTTGATGTTTTAATTTGCGGCGCGATGGAATTTACTCCGCGTAGACTACAGCCCGGCCGTAAACTGTTAACCCAGCGTTAGGTGGAACTGTGTCTCACAGCCCGTCATGATTTTTGCATGAACTTCGTAAAAGTCTTAAAAATAAAGAATCTCTCTAACATTTTTTGTTGTATTCGGCATGTCCTCCGTCTGACCTCTATTTGTAAATGTACGTATATAGGCTTGTGGGTTGTTTCTTTACCAAAAATAAAATATATCAGTTTAGTTTAGTCTCTTTCGATTAGCAGAGTAGATCGTTGAAATATGACGTGATATACAAAAGTTGTTCGAATAAATTATTCTAATAGCTATACAATGTTCTATTATATAAAGAAGTTTTCCAATTAAAAAATAAAAAATTATTTGAAACCTACGAATGGTAGAAAACAAAAAGAAGCATGAAAGTTTGTGGGAAAAAATTTTTATAAAATGTAGCAGAAATGCGGCATGTAATAATAAATTAATCAATTCTTGCTTAACATACTTGAAAAATGTATTGAACATTTTTTTAAAATATATTTTTAATTATCGGTGTAATGTTAATGATGGCATTATTAAATAGATACATTATTATTGTGTAAAGGAAAAATATTAATCATAGATAAAAATATTTATTGGATTAATATTCTATTTTTGGTCCAACTATTTTTGAAAGCGCTTTTTACAAAATTGATAAAATAAAACGAAACAGTGCGAGCTTGTAAAATATGTTTAGAAATGTATACAAAAAATTCTTCAAAGTAACAACAGCTGTGGCAGTCTAAATATTATTTTCAAACTTTAGATTTTCCGTGTACAAACTAAATTGTTGTATTTTAAATTAAACATACTTTAGTAAAATAAAACTCGTTTGGAGAAGGAAAGAAATTTGACT
>CAKNWT010195685.1:0-13774 GCA_932066315.1 Andricus coriarius
TTTCATTGTATACGTTATTAGAAACGTAATGGCACAAGAATCCGCGAAGTGGAAGACCGATTTATTTCAATTGTGTACAGAACACCGTGAATTATAATGAGAATATAAAAATCCATTATACTACTGTGACATCGCGATATTTAATGTTCAGTTTCTCGGAACCGAATAATTTTTTTGTATCAAACATTTTGTATTCTAATTCAGCATCCCCATGTCTTGGGAGAAAAATTATATTTTTGTAAAAAATCCACTTTTGAATCACTATTCAACTGTTGTCTGATCTTTAAATAGTGATTCCGATTTTACATTTACCATATTATTACGTTGTTTAAACTATTTTTATTTACATATTACTTATGTAAATGAATGTCCCGTTTTCAATAAAGCGACATGATTATTAAATAAAATGCCAAAATCAAAAAATTGCATTCGAAAACAATTTCTCAACTCTTAATTTTCAATAATACAAGAACATTTTTTGTATGTACTTTGTAAAAATTAAAATATATATCATTTTATAATAATAGATTAATAAAAAATGTAATCAAACGTTTGACCGAGAGTTTGTCAGAAATATCTAAGCCGTAGCTCAGTTGACTAATGCGTGCTAGAGTTAGGTTTTAAGACAGATTTTGGGTAGTTAGGTAGGATTCGATTCCCGTCAAATGTGAACGTTCGCTAATGCGCTTCTTTTCATTTATTGAAATCTATTCAATTTTTACGCAGGGTCTCCTAATCAATAGAGTTGACTTTAAGAGATTGGTAGCAGTTATAGCATTTATTGTAAATATTTTAGTTTTTCCATATTTTCGCTTTTTAAATTTTAATGTATGTCATATTTCGTACTAAATTGCACACAATTGTATATGATTATGTATTCGTGTAGAAATGCGCTGTATTGCATTTCTAATGGAACGAAATAACAGTCTTATTTTAAAAGGTTTAGGGAGAGATTCATATCATAAAAGTGAATTCAGATGGATTAGGTTGATAATCACGTTTAAAAAAATAAATGTTGCTACATTTGCATGTAATAATCTAATAGAATTGGCGGTGGATTCAGTACCGTACAGATTTCCCTGGTAATAATATAAATAAAATAGCACATAAATCGTTCAGAAAATCATATGCAATAACTCTTTTTTTAATTTTATAAACAAGTAATACAACATTTTTAATTTTCATAATAACATCTACTATTGTTAAATACTTGCTAAAATCCTATAATAACCATCGAAGTGTTTCTAAATGGAATATTCTAGAATAATTCACTCATTTTCTTTGAATTCTTTGAAATTTTAAAATATTTGTATGCAAATAATACTACATTTTAGGGTGAGGAATTATAAAACCATAGTTTTTTTGCTGTGTTTAGGGATAGAAAGGGGAAAAACTATGATTTTGTTAAAAAACTCAATTTCGTCAAAAAGTGAATTTAGAACAGTTTAGCTTTTCTTGCTTCAATTCTTGAAAGCTGCAATTATATAAATCAAAGCCAGAATATTTGTGGATGTAATGTACAGTCGTTGCGGTGTGAATTTTTTTACTTTTAATTATCTCTCTTCGGCATCCTGCAGCTGTAATGTAAACAATCATAGCAGACGTCAGTATTCTTAACTTGGCAGACATTAAAATAAATATAACAATATAAATCCTATAAAAAATACAGTATTTATTCAGTGGAGTTCTAATCCATACACAAATTAGACTGGCATGTTATATAACTGATTTTAAGTATTTTTATTATTCAGAAAAAAGAGCTGCCAATCTTAGAAAATGAAGTTGTCAACGTTGTCAATACTTTTCATTCATTTTATTGATGGTCAAGGTAAGTTTCTGTATTTATCTATTATTTTATTCCGAACTACATATATCTAAGTCTCCCTTTTTTATTTTTTTATGTAAATAAACAAAAAATGGGAGGTAGTTAGTAGTTCAAATTGCTGAAAAAAAATTATTTTAATTTTTTTTATTGTTCTCGACAGATCATTATAATGTAACGAGCAGCAGTTGTCAATGTTTAAAATTTAAGTTTTGCATTATAAGCTTATTATTACAGCCTTCTAATATTTTTATTCTCGAAATATAATATAAATTGAAGTCAATCAAAAACTAGTATAACATAAGTTGGGTGCATGAGATTGAGGTGTAACTATAAATTGTATATTGTTTCCGAAAAGTGCTGCGGTGAGGTTCCGAAAAGCAAATACATTTGATATTCTTGAAACCTTGTGAATCAATGTATTTTCATGCACCGATTACAAAAATGACCGTAAAAGTGCCCGCAAAGTTTATTTTCAAGGTCAAAAATTAATAAATTAGTCAAAGTAGGCGCCTAACGCTTACAACAACGAATAAACGATATTCTAGTTTTTATAATGCCCCCCTAAGTTTAAGAATATTTGCAACTTAAATAGGCGCCAAGAATTAATTCTTAATGTACGATGGAGGCCCTCTTACTTTCAGAATATATATTCTTGTTCTTGACATGGAGAATGATACTTTGATAGACCCCCACTCGCCCCTGAACGTATCACGTATTTTATGAATGACCCCTAATTATTTGTATGTTATACTTACCACTTTTCTTCAAAGCGACACACTCAATGCCCAAAATTACAACAACAAAAAACATTTAACTGCACAACCCGAAAAAACATGAATAAATGAGAAATTGCATGCCCGTATTTAACCTCACTATCCTACTTCTTGGTTGAAATCTGACGTCGATATGACATCCTTAGAATAGGTTGAATTTCTTCGAGCTTTTTACTTAGAACACACTCTAAAGTATGGAGTTTGGCCTCCTTATACTACTTTGCGGGTGAAACAGTCGAAAATGGAAACTGATTGAAAATCACATGGCACGAAACATTAAAATAAATGATTGAACAGAGCAAGTCGAATTTTCCTCTACGCATTTCTTTTTTCTCCCTTTGGTTAGAAAATACTCTTAAAGTAAGAATTTTGCTAACTTCATTAAGAATATTACTAAAAATATGCCTGTAAGAATATGACATACTTAATATTAGGATTTCGCTTTTTCGGTGAAAGAAGGGTTTCGCAGGCTATAAAGACGTTAATTTAAGTCTTAACAGAATATTAAAACAAAATATTTTTTAATGCTGTAAAAAAATTAGATTGAAAAAAATGTTGGAAAAAAATCCAAAAAAATTGTCTGGATAAAAAATGTTGAAAAAAAATTTAATATTCTTTAAAATCAGCATTTTGAGTATTCTTTCCCAATTTTTCGTTTAGATTTTTCATTCAATTTAGTGCATTATTTCTGTGCCATATCTAAAGGTGTTTATCGTGATGGTAAAACATCTAAGCCTATTGTGTTATAGCATTTTCGAATTGTTGAAATAGTACTCAGTTATACTTATAAAAAATTAATTGCTTCTAAAATATCACATGAAGGATACAAAATAATGCAGTACATTGAACCGCAAATCTAAAAGAAAATTGGAAAAGAATACTCACAATAATGATTTTAAAGTCTATTAAATATATGCAATCAAGGCTTGGAATTGTAAAAATATCATAGGCATAAGGATCTATGAAACAATTTCAAGATAAGTAAGGTTTTTGACAAAATCGACTTTGAATATTTTCAGAAAAACTGCCGCAGTTTTGTTAATTTTTGAAAAGGACCACAAAGTTTCACCACATTCTCGAAAGAAAACCTAAATATTTTAATTAGATTAAAAGTTATACAGGCTTAAACATAAAAGTTGCGTTTTTTTTAACAATCTTAAAAATGCAAATTGTCATAACTTCGCGAAACTTGATTTTTTTTCAATATGGAAAAATAAGATTTGCCTTATTTCTTTTGAAAAATAACATTTCATAAGCGACCGATTCTGTGATTTGAAGTTGCACTGCCTGTCTGATTTGAAATGGATTCATAAATCATAAAATTACTTCAAATTACCAAAATTTCCAGATCATTGTTTCTCAATTCAAAAATATATAATATACTATTATAATTAGATTTGACCATTAAATGCAATAACTGAATATAATTATGCATTTCACGAATTAAAATTTAATTGATGAGCTTTTTAAAAACTTTTTTTGGATCTCAAAAATATCAAAAGTATTTTCAAATCCAACAAGCAATGTAACGGAAAATTGGTTAAATTGATTAATTGTTTATTCAAAATTATAGGTCTCCCTTTATGTTCTTCCTCATATTTTATTTCTTCTTAGTTACTCGGATACCAGCAAGAGGACTTGTTCTTAATTCGAAAAAATTAATGCAAACCGATAATGACATTCTGAATGGAAAAGTTCTGCGCATAGGAAGATCTTCGGTAAGATTAGTAATTTCGTAAAAAGTTTTTTTCTCTGAGCGTTGCTACAGAGTACATAATGTCGATTTCAAAACTCCAGATTTTTCCAGGACAATTTTTTTTTTAAATCGCTAACCTCACGCTAGACAGTCCAATTCCAGGAATAAATGAGAAAATCTTCACTAATTAATGCTTTCAAGTTGAATTTTTTCTCCAATGTTTATAATCCGATTCAATATTTTATTCTGTTTTAAGGATAAGATTTAAAATCTTCCAATATATTGAAAATTCAAATATTCTTAATGGACCTGAAATACCTAGCTTTTCTACCACGAACTTGTTTTAAATAATTATCTTTAAAACACACAGGAGTCCATATTTCAATAAATTATTTCTTCAGATTTACATTCAATTTAAACATATGTGCTTTTTGAATTTTTAGATTTTGTAAATGAAGAGTACAATTTTTAAGTTGGAATGCCTTTCAAAATCTAGTTTTGTACTCAGTGTCATGTAGAATGCATTGCTTTCCATTTTGAAAATTTCTATTCATTCTTCCGTGTTTTAACTTTACTCCCATTCCGTTAAAAAGTGAAATATTTTCAATTTGAATTCTTTCAAATGAAGCAAATGTGTAAATTCAGCTATGTTTAATTTCTTAATGCAGAAAACTTTTTAACTCCATCCTTTCTAAATTTTATAATTTATCGAGTGGTTGACAACTCGACCTGTCTAACTTCGGAAAACTTCAAAAACTTCCGTAGACTTAGTGACTTCTGTAAGTTTCGCTGACTTTAGAAAATTTTAGAAGATTTCCCTGAATAGTGTCATCCAACAAAAATTTCGTTCACCTTATAGTTAAGTTTTTTATAATCTTTGACTTCAAAATAATTTAAATGTGAAATTAAAACTAAATTCTGTTCATTTAATAATGTATTAAAAAGTGACAAACTATCAACCAGAAATGTCGATTTTTAAACGAAACATGTGGCGCCCCCATATGGCTTGAAACACGTTATGTGACGTCACGCGCCTTCAGAGCTGAATAAAATACATGGCCAGTTTAATAAAAACAATTCAAATAATTAATCATCAACGTTTTTTGACTGAAAGGATTAATTATTATGGAGTAGTAGTATGCCTGGATACATTAAATCCTGTTCTAATAATTTGTAAAAAGCGATCACACTTATGAGTCATTTTCTTACGAAGTGCTACAATTTCAACGTTGCTGAGACTCGAAGAGTAAAATCGAAAAAATACTGTCAATGGAATGAATGATATTAACCCTTTGAAACATTTATTTGTATTTATTTGATTTATCAATTTTGAAAGATAATTGATATATAAGCGAATCGGAACATATATGCAATATTGCATCCAGAAAACCTAACCTCACTTTTTTATAGATGCTTTTATAAATACTTTCATAGAATTGTGAATAAATTTATAATTATAAGATTTCAAATTACTTTTATAAATACTTAAATTTATGTTACTTGTTGCGTAAATAAACGATTTGATTTTGTATGAGGTTAGAGCTCACATACATCCGGGCATCCCATACATATAATACCGTTGAAAATCAGTCAATTACGCGTTTTATGTTATAAAAAAAAGCATATTTTATATTATTCTATTCAAAATAAAAATATTTACTTATTTCTGAAATTATCTCAACAATATACGGTTGACATTAAAGATGTTGTAGGGCACATGTCACGCCGAACAATTCTGTAAAATTTGTTTCGTTCCTCACATGTGGGTATAGACAGAAATAATTTTCCTAGATTTTTGACAGAGGTGTTCTTACATCCCAGCACAAAACACCAATGTTAGCGCTGTTTTCTGTTCATTTTTATGAAAAAAACGATAAACGCCCGTCTTACAAGCTTTTGAAGGCATGCTACGTCACATTACTATACTGGTATTTACTAGTGATCTGAGAGCATATACTTTAATATGCAAAAATGAAAAAAATATCAGTGGATGACCCTATTCAAAAGACTTCGGTCATTTTTATAGATGTATTTAAACACATTTTAGAGCTAAACACTGTACCCCATACAAATTCAAACAGCATCATTGTTCAGGATATTTCCAAGACTTTAGATGGCCCCAAGAGATTCCCCTCGATTTTCATTTAAGACTGTACCATTAAACTTTGGGATTTTCAATTTCTGACATTTGAAATTATTCCAATAAGGACGAATTCAGTTTAAAAATAAGTCCACAAACATATCTATGTAATTGTGATATTTCTTGAGTAAAATGAAAAGATTGAATACAATATAATACAATTTTTGAAGTACCTGTTTAAAATTAACCAATTTTAAAAAGTTAATCAGCATTTATTAAATAATTATTCATTTAAGATCATTGTTAATATAAAACTGTACAATTTGTTATTTGTGCTTCGAAACTAATATAATAACATTTGAGAAGGAGAGGTCGCGAGATGCAGGTCGCTGATTCGATTGGGGTGTTACAATGTGAATGTTTGTACATAAGAATCCTTAAATTGCATACAGGTTTATTTATTTTGTTACCAATTTTTTAGCACTCAATTATCAAACATTTCAAGAAGTTACAATTATTTTTTTACGATAAAAGAGTAATAAACAAGTCTGTATCATCCGAAATAAAAAAATCCAACGTCATTCGTTAGTATACAGTTTATCCTGAGAGTAAACGAAACTAGATGTAAAAATATTTATATTTTACGAAGGCAAAAGTCAATTTTTCGCTAAAAAGCGCTCCTTTTTTGACGATAAAAATCAAAAAAATTCAACAACAAAAAACGATCGTTCAATCCCATGATTTTATATCTAAAATAACTGATAAAAACTTAAAAGCAATCGGCGCAGTTGTTCTTAAGATATCTAACTCACCGACTACGAAAACCTTGTTTCCAGAAAAACGCGTTTAAATTAATTTGACGTATGCACGGCTCTGTGTTCACGCTCGAAGCCGCATCATTTTTAATTGTATATTTCCGTAAATAATGCTCGGATCTTTATGAAATTTTCACAGAATACTTTTAAAATGTTATACTTTTATAAAATGTAATAAAAAATCGACTTTTCAAAACGCGAAAAACCCCTTAATCCCGTAAAGCCCCAATCGAATCGACGACCAACACCCCACGACCTCTCCCTGTTAGTATTAAATACCGTAAACTGGGGCTAAGCAGCACTAGTCGCGAAAGTAACGCTTGGTTTCTTCTGTAATTCTGAATGTGATATTTCCTTACTGTAGGTGAAAAATATATAGACTTCTTATATATTTCATCAATAATTTCAGTTTTAATGCTTTTAAATGAAAATTCTTGATTCTACAACAGTATTTAACATTTTTAATTTCAAAGCTTAAATTAA
This sequence comes from Andricus coriarius, assembly GCA_932066315.1. Lineage (NCBI taxonomy): Eukaryota > Metazoa > Arthropoda > Insecta > Hymenoptera > Cynipidae > Andricus > Andricus coriarius. The sequence goes on from CAKNWT010195685.1 coordinate 7,673, forward strand.
CAAAATTTCAGGTTTTAAGGATTTTTAAAAATACTGCATGCATTTTTCTAGTTCTCCAGTCTCTTGTTTAAAATACCATACCTTCTCCAGGTTTTCTAAGTTTTTTAGGCTCTGTAGCATCCTTGTTAATTTCTTTCTGACAAAAAAAGCCCGATTTTATACATGTGACCGGCTACGAAGAAATGAGTCTAGTATCCATAAATAAAGTTTTCGAGAAACAATTTTTTTGTCGAATATAAGATTTAAGCATACCGAAACCGAAAAAAAACCCATATCTATATTTTCTTTTTATCTGAGCAGGTCACATATTTATAAGGGAGATTTTGGTTTGAGGCCTTTAAAGTATGGTATACAAATACTGAAATGACATTGATTAAATGTGTATGTTTGTTAATAGGTGTCCGAGAAATTTGATGAATATTTTGATGATTTATTTCTTGCCCTGAAATTCGCTGGCAACTTTACGACAAAGAATGTTAATATCGCAGAAAATGTTGGCATTGGGTCTTGGAACAGAACCAGCAAAACGTGGTCAGGTGGTATAGGCCTAATTCAAAATAAAGAGATTGATATTTTAGCACTTATAGTTTCGCCAAAAGTAGAAATTTTATATATAGCGGATTTAACTGTACCTCTAAAAAAAATTGATTTATGCCTTTACATAAGAAAACCCACGTCCAAAGTAGCAGTTTTGTGGTCTGGTTATTTGAAGGTACGCGAAATTATAATATCAAAATTAATAACTATATAGGTGTCAGTTTTCCTAAAAAAAAAGATCCGTATAACTTTTCCGCAAAAAATAAGTAGTTAATCTATTTTATATAACAAAAATATGTTACCAAACTTATCACTTCCGATTTTTAGCCATTTACCTTCAAAACATGGTGCGCTTTGACAGTGTCTTTTATAGGCACAGTGACTCTTCTTACCTTCTTGAGATTCAAAGTAGAAGATGGCTCATACCACGGTGGCATTTCGCAAAATTTTCTACATGTTTGGGGATGTTACTTTCAACAAGGATTACCAGGTATGGAAATATAGGTTATCAAGCTGAATAATAATTAATCTACATATATAATGCACAATCTTATCCTTAAGAAAATTGACCTTATTAATCCTCTGCAGAATTTCCGAAAGCTTTAGCTCTACGATTATATTATTATTTGACTTTCCTTTATGGATTTTTGATTTTTGCGATTTACTCGGCATCCATTTTAAGTGACCTGACTATACTTGATGAGAATTTACCTTTCAAGTCCTTGGAAGAATTTTTGAACGACAAATCCTATAAGTTAGCAGTCATTGGTCCTCAATTTTATCAAGGAATGACGGTAGTGAGTATAACTAAAATTAAAAAAGAAAAATAGTCTTAAACATATTTATTTGAACACATGGTTCAAAGTTTTCATTAGGACAGCTTTGGGATTTCACCAGGATCGTCACTGAAGAAAATGGCACCCGCTTCCAACGAAATTGCGGTAATTTTGCAGCTTTAACTACATCTCACGTCCGTAAGATAGGTGGTTACAGTCTGCGATGAACATAATACGACGATTCGGCGAAAGTCTCGTGTATGATGAGGGCACGCAGCAACGCAAGGACGACTGCCTTCTGCACTTCCCCCGCAAGTGTTCCAGAATTTCGTTGATATGCAGGGATGCTTTTCAGGCTAAGAATCAGTGAACCCTTGTCTCTTCCGAGAGTGTCCATGATCAGGACGACTACACTACCGTCGGAAATGATGCGTACGACTCTTCTGAGCGCTATTGAAAATCACTGCTGACTTCAAACCACGATATTTCGGTAAAATAAAGAGATACGGCATTTTTTTCAAGCCGATTGGAAAGTTAATGTAATTCCACGTCTAGTGGTTCCCAACAAATATTTTGTTGACCTTCTAGAAAGAATACAACACGTGAGAAGTTTAAAAACAAAATTCAAGATTTTCTCAAATTTTCCGCCTCAAATTCAACTTTTAGCACGACAATTTGAGCCAAGAAAACTGGCAAAATCTTCATGGGTATCCGAGATATGATTGAAAATGTTCAATCGTATCTGAGCTCAATTACTTACAATTTATACAATTACTGTACAATTGAGCTCAGGTACGATTGAACATTTTTGATCATATCTCGGGTACCCAAGACGATTTTTTAAGTTTTCTCGGCTTAAATTGAAGATAAGATTCCAGGCTCAATGTCGTATAATGTTGAGATTTTTGAACAAATTTCCCTAGGTCGTGCTAAAAGTTGAATTTGAGGTCGAAAATTTGAGAAAATCTTGAATTTTGTTTTTAAACTTCTCACGTGCTGTATTCCTTCCAGAAGGTCAACAAAATATTTGTTGGGTACTAATAGATGTGGAATTTCATAAGCTTTCCCACTGGTTTTAAAAAAATGCCCTATTTCTTTTTTCCACCGAAATATCGTGGTTCGAAGTCAGCAGTGATTTTTAATAGAGCTCACAAGAGTCGTACGCACAATTTCCGATTGCAGTGTAGCTTAACAGGTTCTTCTAGTTATAACCGTCGCAATTCCCTTATAAGATATAATTCCCTTATAAGTTATGATATTCTTGTCAGCTGGTACTAAAAATTCGATAACGATCATTGTTAGCTTCTCGGAGTCACAAAAATCTATATCAGGCCGTGTGTACGCGATAGACACAATTTTCGAGAGACTGCTTAGCTCCAGTATATCCAGCACTTCTCATTCCTGAAAATTGTTTCTATTTCCCTAGGACCGTTTGGCGGAGCGGTATCAGGTTTAAGTATAGGGGTGTCCAAATTGATGCAGATCGAGTCGAGTTTTCAAATGGGCCGCAGACCCATAATTAACCCGACAACCCGAATCCCACATGAAAGACTCGCAATAAATTCACAATCAAATTAAAAACCTGAAAAGCTTCGTAAATATAAGATTGACCGAACTAGAACCCTTTTTTCGGTTTTCTTAGCCCTGGGTTGAAAACCTTATATTAACCATTTGTTCAGGTGTATATCCGTGCCCCCGTTGTCATTTTTTCCTGCTAAAACCAAAAGATTGGCATTCAAAAAAGTGCATGAGCGCCAAAGTTTGGAACTCCAATGGGTATAAATGCCGATTCGATATTAGGAACTGTATCAAACTTGGAATGCAACATTTGACCCTGACATACACACATACCCACAGAGCAAATCAAATAAAACATCCGCCCCATTTTTGGCGCCCAACGTAGTTTTTGAAGGAAAGGAGATAAATCGACGCAACAAAGCTCAAAATAATCTCCAGTGCATGCTGTAACCGGGTTTGTCATTAGTTTACCCTTTTAGCCTCTTTTGACACTGGAAAATTGAGAAACTACCCCTAATTGGGAGTGAAAAGTACTTCTTGCATAAGAATGGACTAATTGTCATACACAAACACATTGGCACTAGCGTGACCATATCTATGCAAAAAAATTATTTAAAAATATTTTATCCTCGTTCTTGGTCATGAAGTACTTTCTATCCCCTGATAGAGGTACTTTTTCTGTTTTTATGGGTTGAACTGGTGCTAAGTAAGTAAAATTAACGTAATTATTATACACATTTTGACACTAATTAATTCTATCTATGGGGGAAAAAATTCAAAAATATTTTATACACATTCTTGTTTCTGAAGTATTTTCCACCCCCTCATAGGGGTGATTTTTGCGATTTTCAAGAGTCGAGGCGTCACTGTTTGATGAAAAACTATTTAAAACTATTCTACCAACTTTTATAGTACCGGTGTACATTCATTTCCTTGATAGGGGTAGTTTTTGGGTTTTTAGGGGTTGAAATGGTGCTATGTAATAAAAATGAACGTAGAGACTATACGTTAATATACCAACGCGATCGCACCTACATAAAAAACATAGTTAAAAGCTATTCCAATCACGTTCTTATGCATGAAATACTTTTCACTTCCAATTAGAGGTATTTTTTCAATTTTTCAGTGCAAAAAGGGGTTGAAAGGGCAATCTAATGAAAAACTCGGTTACAGCATGCATTGACGATTATTTTGAGCTATGTTGCGTCAATTTATGTTCTTTCCTTCAAAAACTACGTTGGGCGCGAAAAGAGGGTCGGGTTTTCGCCTTATTTTGGGGTCCCTCTTTGCTTCCTCATAAATGGAGGTTTTTCTCTAGCAGAAGAAAAAAATGGATACAGGTGGTGTTATACTCCAAACGCCTACGTTATGATAGGTCATGAAACGTTCTTCAATTACACAATCGATGTGTCTCGAAGACGCGAAAAAATATGACACACACATTACTGTTGTATTCCCAATTTGTATTCCCCTGTTGTATTCTCAATATTGCTAAATCAGAAGAGGTCCTAGAAGGTACATGAATAGATCATTCAACATGTTTTGAAGAGGCTCACAAGCATGTCAGATACAATACTCTACTATTCCTAATACGAGAAAAAGTTTTTCTCATATAAACAGAATACACCAATTTTTTTGAAACTTCGTAAAGCGGTACTGGTGGGTCATAAAAGGTTTAATAATAGGTCGATCGATGCCCTTTGAAGATGGGAACGAATGAACTGGATATCATATTGTTATATTTTGGATATCAAAAAAGTTTTTCTCATATAAACAGAATGAACCATTTTTTGGAAACTTCGTCAGTCGGCACTGGAGCGCCATAAAAGGTTCAGCAACAGGTCGATCGATTCATCTCGAAGACGCGAATAAATTGTAGCCTTTTTGCGAATCATTGTTATCCTGGCCGTCATGCTGCCTCTCCGGATTGTGACCGGATGATGAGTCATGAGGGCGAGGAATTGCTAATCGTTCTACACTGTGTTCCTCACCATCGTGCTGGCGCTCCGTGTTGTGAACGGAGGATGAGTCACGAGGGAGAGAACGATTGCGCCCCCTCGAGGGGGTTCTTGGCATCGACATCTTGGTTATTTATTTATTTTTTCTTTTATTTATTTTTTTTTAAACTAGAGGAGGTAGGGGGATGTGGAGTGAGAACACAGCATATACACGTAAATGATATTTAGTTATATATTTTAACTTTAAATTAACAGTTGATTAGGCGATTTGATTTCTCGTTACATGCTAATCTATTTATTTATTTTTTACAGACAATTCTCTTTCGTAACACGCGATTATCACTATTAAAATTTTATAACGATATAAGAGATATAATTATGATCATAATTCTGGTTATGTATTGATTAGACCGACGTCTATTTGTATTATCCGCTTGTCTCATGCGTACTCTAAAAGGAGACTATCGATTTCTCTTAAGGTATCAGTTGAAGTACAATTAATCGGCGATGTAACACTTTCTATGCTTGGTGCCGTGTTCGTCGGGAACCTTACATTGTTATTATTATTATCCTCAGTCGGTTTCTGATTGAACGCCCTAATTTCCCCCACGAGACTTTGTCTTATCAAATCTTCGCGTTCTTTTTCGGGGATGAATGTATACGTCGCGGTGATCTCCTCCCAATCGGTAAATCGCGGAGAACGTGATGCTCTTGTTTCCCGTGATTCCGATCGCGGAGAACGTGGTGACGTGATAATTGAACCTGTCCCGTTGCCGCATGGATTCCCCGTTGGAATACTTGCCCACTGTTGGGCAGCACCTTCCGCCTCGACACGTAGTTGCTCGGCGAACTCCCCCGAAATCACGCCTTTTGCCTTTAATTGGCGTATTTTGCGCATGCGGCCCCTGCGCCGTCGGGCATTGTCGGATCGACCACGCGAATCGAGTGTCACTATATAAAAAAAAAACAAAAAAATTCAATAATGGATTTTTATACCCAAGGACACGTCCCTGTTTACTACAGTTGAACAACAACAACAAAAATATTTAAAAAAATTAATTTTCCTTTTCACTAAGTTTTTGGAAAGATGACCTACCAGAAGGCTGGTGGATAGAGTCTTTTCAAAAGCCGACCAGAGGACTGGTGGATATCTAGGGAGCACTCCAAATAGTTGGAGGTTTTTTGCTGCCGGTAGCCCGGCGCTGGTCTATATCTATTGCTCTTGTGCACCGGCTTTTATGGGGTCCTTCCCACCTCAGCGAGCGCTGGATGGAGGTGGGAGGCCAGTGGGGATCGACGGTCCGTCCTATTGG
>CAKNWT010195690.1:0-25490 GCA_932066315.1 Andricus coriarius
TGTGACACGTGGCCATAAGTGTGATATACCGAGGTTCTTCTGGGAGCTGGTGTCATTTTTAGATGGCAGTTTCTCCCAGTGGGATCCTGCGGTGGTTGTTTAATCCTTTTTTTTAATTATATAATTATATGATATAATGATTTAATTCAGTTTTGTATGTTCCCAATAGTACGAATCTGACGGTACAAGGTAGTCCATTTCAAATACTTCCAACGGTTGCTAACGAAATACTACAAAAGAATCCGGAGACATTGGATCCTCCACCCCCAGTTGATTCTATTGGTAAGTACCACAAAGAAATATAACAAGAATAAATATATATGTAAAAAATTATTTAAAGAATTTTAATTATTAAAAAAATTAGTCCAAATACCTGAATAGTTTTTAAATTTATTAGACAAAAAAAAATTAATTGTGACTATAGAATCAAAGAAGAAGAGTTTTTCAGATTACTATTCAGCATCAATTTATTATGTTACTGAGAGATCCCTGAGTACAAACATATAATAAAAACGTTCGTGTGACGTTTGTGTGACTTTTGATGTTCATTCCACGCTCTCAAGCTTTTAGGTGGTAAGAGCGAGCCAATTACACGAGACCCCCCTATCAGCTACTTCAAAAAAGCGCGTGCACAGGCGGTTAATGATCATCTCGAAGAATGATAGGGATGGAAGATGCTGTGCGTTACCCGTTTGAGCATTATTATACAATCTGAGAGAAACTTGACATGGCAGAAAGTTAAAGTGACGTTTATGTGTGCGAGAAAAAGCCCGCAAGCGGGAAAAATCGGTACATCGGATAGTCTATTTTATGTTAAAAAAGTAAAGAAGAAGAGAGGAAAGGTGTTAATGGGGTCGAGAGTGAAGGTAAAAATTGTGACCAAGTCATAGGTGTGAGGTCGGCGCGGCGTCGAGTCTCAATACGCTGCGCCGATCCTAGTCACCCGCCCTGATTGATTTATATCATGATAAAGTATTTTGGTATCGGGTGTTTGCGAAGAGAATCATAATTATATTTCCCTAGAAACATTAATGCTATAAGTAAAGTCAGTAAGGTCTAAAGTCTTCGTGTAAGTCAGCTAATTTGCTTTTGAAAGAAAGGTAGAATTTGTAGTATTGGTAGAATTGGTCGATGGCCCAAGTCTACTTCGTTTATAGAAATAATAGCATAGTTGAAATAGTTATTTTTGGTTATTGCTATTCGTGATCTGTAATGATCTTAACCGTTTTATTATTGAGGGCTGACATTTTCAAGACCAGTGTAAGAGTGCTCTACAATAGTACATTTTGCTGCTTGCTTTATAGCTTCATTCATGCTTATGTTTATGCCCATTATTTCGTTTATTAATGTCGTGGTTTTTTTATTAGGATAACTAGGTCAACTTTAATGCCTTCAGAAGGTGGAATCCCAGCAGCAGCAATTATTTTTTTTAGCTTCCTGTTTATTTTGTGTTTTTGACGCGCGTTTCAAGGCATTTGGAATTATTCTGTAAGTAATGGTGTCCTTTAGATTGTTGGCAGGTTTAGACATAGGGTTTTTAGTTGACTTTATAGAGTTTTTTTTTAATCTGCGCAGCCTTAATAGTTAGCTGAGTGGTCTTTGCCGCAGTTAGCGTAAGTATTCGGTGTCCGGTGATCTTTTTTGCAGCTAAAACTAATGTGCTTACGTCAAATTTCATGAAGCATGGGGTAGCATGCCACATGTCAGAGACATGAATTTGAAACACTGAGAGGTTTATTTAGCTTAATAGGAACGCAATTTCTATTATTTCGGTCTTACGATCAATTTGAATTACATACTGCAAATATCGGCCTCAGACGTCAAAGACGTGGTTCGCTGAGTCGTATTACAATTTACTATTTTATACAAAAAACTGATACATTAGTTTCCAAAGGTAGATCCTGAATCTACTAGCGAAACCAGGCCAGTAGGTTGGATCTACTCAGCTTCGACAGAGAACTGCCAAGAAGGATCCCTATCCCACAACGTTTACCTGAGTCGAAGTGCCTCAAAGAGTTGCTTCTTGCACAGCAGAAAAAAATGGAACCCTCGAGGTTCATATTTACGAACCAAACCCTTCTAATATTTTCTTGCAAGGGTCATACATTTTCTCTCAGTTTCTCGTCGAAAAAAACTCGTAGATCCTGTAAATGGTCAGTTGATCCGGGGTAGGGAATTCCCTATCCCGGATCAACTTAAATACATGTTTTATAACAATTAAGTTGATTATTATATAATTATGTGTAATCGGTGAGTATTTCAAGATTTAAGAAATTTTTTAATATTTAGTAGTCGCCCCTGAAGTGTAAAGACAAATTTTTCCTATATTACTCTTTTTGCCATACAGCGTTCGACAGATGTCTTAAGAACTTAATTATCTTCAATTAAAAATTTAAAAAAAGAAAATTGTAAATCGAATAAGAACTAAACGCTGTCAACTTTTTTGAACAGTAAATTCCACTCTTACCAGGGTAGCTTACGCGAAGTGCTTGATTCTCACATTTCATGGGAGAACTTATTCGCGCGAGAATATGAATGCTGTTTTTTGATTGATTATCATCCGCGTGCGAAGAAAATAGGTCCAGTATACAATAATTAAACTTCCCGAGCGCGGCGTGCCGTTCGCAGTTAAAAAAAATGGCCGCTTCATGTATCGTGGCCTTTTTTCTACTGTTAATGATACGCTGTACTCGGGAAGCTTGTGTACCATATGTAATTGTGATTTTATACATGCGTGTGTGCATGGTAACTTCGATGAAGAAGACTGTGACGTTTGTTGCCCGTGCGATCCTGGACCACTGTGCGCTTGGGGAAATAAGTCTCTTGTAAAAAAATTTCATTTAAAAAAATACGAATTAAAAAAAAATCACGTCTGTTTCTCTTATTGCACAGTGGGAGGTATTGGGAATTTACTGTTCATAATCCACTGACCCTACAATTCTTGGCAGATTTTGATCTTTTTGTTTTTTAAATGCTCAGGATTAAATCCTGAAGAACGAGTTCCGGCCCAATTTTTTGATTTCACTCTGTGGAATTTATTATTTAAACAAATAGAACGTCAAAATTTGACATTTTGCGAATATTTGTTTTCTCCCAAGAAAAGACTTACGAGAAGTCGCTATCTATAAGAATTATTGCAAATACACTTCAGGAAGATAAATATTCAGTTTAAGATTCAAGCCAATTGTTATAAATAATTATTATTATAAGGTGCTCAACCGTAAAAAAAACTTTATCTTGATTAAAAATGCCTGCATATCTCGTAGTTGTGTTTAGAATGAAAAATTACCATTACATAACAATTACCATTTTTATAAATATTCTAATAAACAATTTTGTTTTCGAAGTGTTGTTTTTCTCATCAAAAAACTTTCAAATTAATTTTAAATTATAATAAATAGCTTCATAATTATATAAGTGTTGAATATTTGTATTGTTAATAACAATATCGTTTCAAGCTACTCAGATGCCAGTTTTAAATGCCTGCAGAAGTTCCCTTACCTGCGACTAGGCTACCAAGTAGACCAGCTGAAAGGGGTTAAAAATTAAAAGTATGTTACTATTTATTATAATTGATTAAAACTTATTAATAATTAAAAGCAGTTTACCGTACTAGTCGCTTAATTTATATTGTGTTTTACAGAAATATCTCCACATAAGTATAAGTAGTGAAAAAACCTCTATTTCCATAGCAAAATAATTTTTCTTAAATATTTTGTTCATAAAAGTTGTAATTTTGTATTATTATTTAATGATGATATTAATAGAGAATCACTGACAAAGTTACTTATTTAAGTACCAGCAACAAGGTGCATTAAAATAATTATTACGAAAAAACCGCTTATTCAGATGAAAAATTAGTATAGATGACTGTTTATTCAAAATGTTCTTAATAAGAATAACAATTGAGAGTTGGTGCCACACTTTCTTGATGAAATATAACCCCTGAGAAGATAGCTGCAACACAATTTAGCTGAAAAAATAATTTTTTCCCGATGAAAGCTAAATTTTATAATTTGTTTATAATATTGTTATTAACAATACAAATATTTAACATTTACATTTTCCTGCAGCTATGTATTATAATTAAGAATTAATTTGAAAGTTGTTTTATGAGAAAAACAATACATGAAAAATACAATTTATTTATTAGAATTTTTATAATAATGGTACTTGTTAAGTAATGGTTATTTTCCATTCTCAATAATACTCCCACGTGATATTCGGGCATTTTTAATAAAGATAAAAATGGTTTTGTGCGGTTAAGCACCCTATAAAAATAATTGTTTATATAAATTATTTATAACAATTGAATTGAATCTTAAACTAAATATATATGTTTCTGAAGTGTATCTGCAATCATTCTGATAGATAGCGACTTCCCTTACGTCTCTTCTTCGGAGAAAAGAAAAGTAATATTCGTAAAATATCCAATTTTGACGATATATTTGTTTGAATAATATATTCCACTGAGTGAAATTAAAAAAATCGGGTCTGAAGTCGTTCTGCAGGATTTTAATCTTGAGCATTAAAGAAAACCTAAAAATCGGTCAAGAATTGTAGGCTGTAGTGATTTATGAACAATAAATTCCCGATTCCTCCCACTGTGCGTTGTTAGACCCGGTTTTCATTATATTGATGAATTATACAATATAAAATACAGGGTACCTTATTTGTATAAAATTAATTGAAATTACAATAAAAATATTCTTGATTCTAGTCTAATACGTTCTTTTTATCTTTTCAGTTGATAAGTGGCATTATGTGCATCTAAAGTGAACAACTTCAACATATTTCAGAAGGCTGCTATTTTTCATCGATTTAGCGAGGTAAATATGGTCACGTGACATTCGAAGGAAGAAATTGTAATTTTTAGTACTTATTGTATTGAATAATATTTGAAAAAAATTGAATTTGTAATGAGATGAAATTGGTTTACAATTATATAAACATACGACTAGCATTGAATTTTCTTTTTTATATGAGAACCTTAAGAAAAAGGAACACCCGATAAGATTTTCCGCATTTTCTGATAGCTCCGTCATTTCTGTCTCTTCATAAGCCGTGTAAATTCTAAAAGTACAGAAGAAATATTAAAAAAATAAAATTCAAACCAAACCTCTTTCACGTCCGGAACATTAACATTTCGTAGAGACATATAATAAGTTTGCATGAAAATATAATCAATGTCAAAATCTATTTGTTTATAAAAATTGTTTATATCAATGACAAATGTTGGATGGCAATCTAATGTGTACGAATTTTATTCTTTAGATGAAAATAAATGATTCCAAAGAAAAGTTTATAATAATGACAAATGCTGTTGTGCGGCCGTGTATTGTCAAACAGTTTTATTGTTCAGATATAAAGAAACGGCATTCTCCGTGACGATTGACAATATTCTTCACGAGAGGACAGCTCGCTCCGACCTTTTCCCTCTTTTACGAATTTTGTTCCTGTCCGGCTCGCTTCGAATAGAACCGAAAATCCGCGTATTTCGAACATGTATTGTAGAAAATATTGTTTAAACCACCGGAGGGAGGCAGTTTTTTTTCACGTTTAGCGCCCTCGCCCTACAACTCGTACTGCAAACATCGCACTCGTCAAAAAAACGCCTAACGTATCTTAGATGTGTAATATATTATTTTTTTAATGTGCCGTTGAGATTCGTGTAGTCGAATAGAGATAGACCGGGAAACGTATTAGCAACTGAATAATAACAAGGCTGTGTATAGATGTCCGGTGCCGGGCGCTAAGTTGGTATCCTGTAGATTGCTCTGATTGGTTACACGGCAGTGGGCGGGATCTGCCAGACAGCAGCATCGTATACGGCATCCGACTTAGTATATTTTTTACTGAGTGTCGATAGTTACACGAGAATAAAGATGGCTGAAACAGGCGACAGTCTGGGATTGGTTGAAAACCAACTCTCTTTCCAGCTCGTCCAATGAAACTTGCAAAACTCTCAAGGCTTCGCGTATAGCCGCAGCCTGTTTCTTATTTTATTGAGACGTGCACGAAGGATAAACTCAATACAATTTATATATACAATTTATGTATACAATTTAGAATGAGAATACAAGTACTTTTTTTACACACTTAAATATGTAATCGTTTATTGAAAATGTGTTATTTGGTGTTTCCGATTTTATCTTTCCTTGTACATTTACCTAATCATATTCTTTTATTACTCAGAAGACAAGTATGAAGTGAAGTATATAATCTGGAAGGAGAATATAAGTGTAACTTTTTTTACACACTTGAATTTGTAATTGTTTATTGAAAATTAGTTATTTGGTGTTTCCGATTTTATCTTTTCTTGTATCATTCTTTTATTACTAAGAATATTTTTATATAATTCTATTTGTGGGAGTTATAGCTAGTTATTATTTTAGAAGTGTATAAATTTTTGTTTTTAATAAGTTTAACTTGTGCAAAACTTATGTTTCAATGAATCTCCCACAAATTGTATTTATTGTAGAAAATATTTTTAGGAACAAAATAAGCCGCATCAATTATGAAGATTGAACCTAAAATTATAATTGTTATCTACAACGAATAAAAATCGCAAACACCAACTAAGCTCTTTGATATATACGATGAACAATTAAATATTCAACTAATAATGAAAACCAATACTTACTACAAAATTGATTTTTGAATAGTCTTTGAAACTCATTGAAGGATGCTTTGAAGCTAAAATTAATTCCTGAAGACGATTCAGAAAATAATTTTTCTTTTAAATCACGTTTAATGACATTTAAAGATAAAAAGTGAATTTTGGAGTTGTTTTCAAAATAACTCACTAAAGACTCCTCAGAGATCAAATGTATCTTTAAATCATCTTTGGTTTTTGGAGGGGCCTTCGTATCGTGAACGGAGAGTAGAGCGCGGCACCGGACATCTATACACACCCTAATAACAGACTGGTTCACAGTACTCCCAATTTGCTGCTCGATTTTTGCGAACAATCCCCTATCCACGTATATAAATAAATACAAAATTAAAAAATCACCGCAGAGTACCTCTGGGAGCAACTGCCGTCCATGAAAATTACACTATAACTGCGGCAAATCAAACCTACGGCCACGTCTCACCGCCGTGGGATGGATGGCCACGGGCCATGCACAGTGGGCCAGGAGACCCGGTTGCGTGGCCAAAATTCGATTTTTAAATTCGAAAAAATGAATTAAAGTACTGAATTCAGGAATAATTGAAGTACTTTTGACGATAATTATATGTTGATTGAGCAGTTTTTGTTTCGATGATACAGGCACAACGTGGAAAATCTTATTACAATTCGTAGTATTACTGAGTAAATGAAAAACAAGAATTTTCAGCAAAGCACCTTTTTCCGATTGTTCATAACACGACATAACACAACGTATTGAGTTCTAAAATATATGAATGTCTACCTTAGGATGTGCACTTGAGCTGAAGGGTGCTCCTTTTTGCTCCTTTTCATTTGTTTCGCTGCTTATGGTATATTTACATGGCCGCGCGCGCGCGCTGGCTCACCCTCATTTGTTGTTCCAGTTACATCAACGCCGACCGCGCACGAGCGACCCCAAAAACCCCCGAGTAACTATTCTTAGCCAATTCTGTAGTCTTTTCAAAATCTTCGCCGCCATATTGGGTCCGCCATTTTGAATTTTTGACTACATATTCGTAATCAACGGCCCCAAAAACCCCCGGGTAAATATTCTTAGCCAATTCCGTAGACTTTTCGAAATATTCGCCGCCATATTGGGTCCGCCATTTTGAATTTGGAATTTTTTACTACATATTCGTAATCAGCGACCCCAAAACCCCCCGAATAACTATTCTTAGCCAATTCCGTAGACTTTTCAAAATCTTCGCCGCCATATTGGGTCCGTCATTTTGAATTTTGAATTTTTGATTACATATTCGTGATCAGCGGCCCCAAAAACCCCCGGGTAACTATTCTTAGCCAATTTCGTAGACTTTTTAAAATCTTTGCCGCCATATTGGGTCCACCATTTTGAATTTTGGACTACATATTTGTAATCAGCGAACCCAAAAACCCCCGAGTAACTATTTTTAGACAAATTCGTAAAATTTTTGAATTTTGATTTGAAAATCGAATTTTGGCCATGAAACCGGGTCTCCTGGCCCACTGTGCCATGATGAAAGAATGACAGCTCTCTTGTGATATTCTCACGCACATGAGAATTTGATCAAGAATATTGTTTGTTTCTTTAAGTCGAATATATATGGTCATTCATCATCATATTCATTCCTGGGTCGCTCCGTGTCCTCAAGACACACGAGGGTTTCACCGGCCCGTCATTGTGCTTTCATCGACACGGCTCTAGCATCACCATAGTAAAACAGGGGTGGTTGGAGAACCGAACAACGTTTTGAAGGAAGCACTCAATGCCGTAGTGGGAGAGGAACAGTGTGAGTCACACGGCTCACAGGAAGCGCTTAGTTTGCTGCAAATCATTCCATTTCAGTTGAGAACACGTTCAGGAGTTGTCGGGAACAAACAAACAAAACTTGTTAACTCTATAAACTAATTTTCTGAGAGTATAGTAGATTCATATCATGATTATTTGTGATTAAAAATGATATTTTTCTCTATCATAATAAAACTCCTTAACAAAATAATACAATATAATATTTAGATTATACGAAACAGTAATGTTAAAGAGTAATTCAAATACAGAGATCGCAAAGCTTTTCAAAGCTACGCACATATTTCAGTAATATTACAATACGCTGCCAAATCAATTAGGGATACAATTTTACAATATTATTTATTTTAATTTTAATTGTTACTTTTGTAGCAATGAACACACATTTCTAGTTATCTGAATAGTGGCAGTGAACAGTGATTGGACATTCTTCTTAAAATGTATCTTCTCAGGCAACAAAATGGTTTTATTTTTAGTTTGATCGATACGCATACAGTTGGTGATGATAAAAATCATATACGATCTCCTTTGGGATCACCA
This sequence comes from Andricus coriarius, assembly GCA_932066315.1. Taxonomy (NCBI): domain Eukaryota; kingdom Metazoa; phylum Arthropoda; class Insecta; order Hymenoptera; family Cynipidae; genus Andricus; species Andricus coriarius. The sequence goes on from CAKNWT010195690.1 coordinate 8,979, forward strand.
GTTAGCCATACCTGGTTTATTCAAGGTCATGAAATATATTTGACACGAACTTCCACCTTTTGCCGAGGAAAAGAAAACCTAAACAAGAAAAAATATTAACATTACAATACATTGCAATGAACAAACTGCATTATACCTTTATGACGAGCAAGAATGATACCACAAGTCACAGGCCTTGATAAATTCAGTCATTCATACACACAATAATTCAGCCTTTAATAATTTTGAAGCTGATTTTAGTTGAAAAAAAAATTAACTGTGTGACTTACGATAACATACATCCTCCATGGGTGAACATCAAACATTAAAACAATATCATGTCCCTGGAATATTATACGCGTGTGTTTGAGGGAATGATTTTTTTTATTAACCGTTTTTATTAACCCTATTTTTTCACAATCACCTATATCCAAATTATGTTGACTTTAATCCGTATCAACATAAATTCGATTAAATATGGGTCCATGTCATTCGGTAACGCGTTCCGTACCATGTTTTTCATATTTATGGCGATTTATCTTTTAAAGGAAACCTCGAGATAATATTATCAATACACGTATAACTTCAGAATTGAAAAATTCGAAATAAAGTTTATTTTTTCTTTCTAATTATAATTACAACGTATTATATACTTTTGTATGACCCCCAATTTTTTTTTGGCAGCCGGCAATGAAACAGTTTTTCATTAAATTTATGATTTAAGAGTTTAATTTTGCCACTTAAATTGATTAACAATTGTGCAAATTTAAATTCATTCAATGGTTTTGGTTAAATCCGACTTGGATTTTTTTATAGGTATGGCACTGTGGAAATTATTATTTTAAGTGGAAATTATTATTTTGAGTAAAAATATTCATTTTCTGAAAGGGAGAAATGTACGGATAGCAGACACCAGCATCCGAACGGCGAGAACCGTTTGCAAATTTCTTTCTTTCACACACATTTCTGACACCGAAGTATTCTCAGGGGTCTTCTTATATCCCAAGTTCCACGACTTGATAATGGTGAACACAAATTTCGCGAAAGACTTCGCGAAACGGAGCAAGAACCGGAGAAAATTTACAGGTCCTATGTCTCCCCTCGAGGCCAATAAGGAAAAAGGAAGAGCGCCCCAATGTCGTTGCCTCAGCGATTCTCAGCGCCAGCGGCACAGCCTGCACTGCCTACCGGTGCACGGTGGGCTGAATCAGGAATTTACTATTCAAAATCACCTACAGCCTACAATTTTCAACCCATTTCCTATTTGTTTGTCCAGAAGTGATAAGCTATAGTTGCACAGGAGCGTCTATGGATTAGATTTTTTAATTTTTGTTATTTTCTATTTTTTATATAAATAAACAACCAGCTAAAATGAGACATTTTTTAATTATTATTTTTCATCTTCAAATCAGTAACTTAATTAATCCCATTCTTGACGAAAATGAATGACGAAATATCCAAAGAATATACATAATTTACAGGATATCGAATCTAATTGTTATAGACAAATTATATTAACACAATGTGAACATACTGGAAATTTTGCTTGCAAAGAATATCTTCAACTTGAAATCGCTTGATTTTACCAACAGGATCACGTATGATCATGAAAATTGGTTGCATGGTATAACTTGTTTATTTCATAAACAAATTATGTAAACAAATGCATAGTTTAGGCGTTTATTGGCAGAATGTAACCGTTTCTCTTTTTTAGTACCTTTAAATTATATGAGTGGTAATATTTTAATATTTAGTGATTAAGATTGGTCATTCGACATTATGAGGTCAGTCTGTGGGTTGAGACTGATTCAAAAGTTATTAATTATTAAATAAAGTGGGATTCCTTTATTTAATTCGAGAGGGGAGGTCTCGTTATTCAACAACAGAGGAGGGTGTCCAGGGCGACGTTGCGGTGATAGCAATTACCGCCGATACGGGAGTAATCCTCTCCTTAACGGACATCTGCTTAAAACAAGGGCAAGGGTAGTTTGGAGTGGTCCAGGGTATCCAGAACGACCTTGCGATGGCGGCGATAGTTACTGATACGGGAGTAATCCTCTCCGTAACGGGGATCGGGAGTGACGCTGCTATGAAGGTGGGGGTCCACGAATAAAGTATACTGTGTAAGATAGTTAGTTAGTTTTAGGACGGGCGAGGAGACCATGGAAAGCTCCTCTGGCTCTCAAGCTATAAAGCCTATTGTGCCACTACGGTGTAAGGTAAGAAACTTGCGTTTATTTATGTAGCGTCGAAGTGTACACTACGGGGACTTGGGGAGAAGTGCCTCTCGGTCTCGAAACGCGCTATACTTAACGGCTAGCTCGGGCGGCGGCGAAACACTCACGGCGCAAGTGAGTGGGGTATTGGCCCGCGTTCGCAGTGCGAAAGTTAACGAGCGAGCATCTTTTCGCGATGCTGCTGGTTGTGGGTTTTGCACGATTGGCGCGTTTTCGCCAAGCCAAAGTCTACAAGCGTGAACGATGACCGAAGCCGCGCTTGCGCTGTCGATTGTCAGAGGGATTTTAGCTTTTTCGACTGAGTGCCGCGACTCAATTTATTCTAAGTCGATGACAGGTGGGGTTAGGTTGCCCAGGCAACGAAAGAAAGAATCATGAATGTTTGCCAGATATTATTCATTGTTATAAATATAATTATAACCATGAATATAATCTGACGGACATCAATCCACAGGGTATTTCGTGGCCTGAGGCGTTCTTACATCACTCTGGAAAATAAAATAAAATACGGTAGTTACACTTAAATACTGAAGCGAAAAATACTTAGATCTATATACGTAGACAAATTTAAGAATAAAAACTATATACATATTACCAATAGATCTAATGCCGAGGTTGGAGATCGTAAAATCGTCTTGGTGGCAGAGAATAAGGTATCGTCTTCACGCAGTTCTCCTTCCTGGTGTCAGCATCCTGGGGCCGCTTTAAAGGCCGCCCTCGACGGAGTTCCTGGTCCGGAGGGTCTTCGATGATCTGGATCCTTTTTTTGGGCCGCCCTCGACGGCGTTTATGGGCCGGAGGGTCTTTGTCGAGATTCTGGATCAACTGATCGGTTTCGGGCCTTTTCTTAGGTCGCCCTCTACGGTGTTCCTGGACCGGAGGGTCTTTGTTGAGATTCTGGATCAACGGATCGGTCTCGTTTTGGTTGACCTGGCTATCTGGGGTATCCATTGGGGGCCTAGAGTTTGGTGAGACCTGGATATCAGGGGTATCCATTGGGGGCCTAGAGTTTGGTGAGACCTGTTTATATGGGGGTATCGATTGAAGGCCTAGAGTTTTGTGAGACCTGGATATCAGGGATGTCCATTGGGGGCCTAGAGTTTGGTGAGATCTGGATATAGGGGTTATCCATTGGGGGCCTAGAGTTTTGTGAGACCTGCATATCAGGGGTATCCATTGGGGGCCTAGAGTTTTTCTCAATGCTTGGGTCGACAGGGAGGTCACACATTGAGGTAGTGATGAGTGTGGGTTTCCGAGCAGTTATGGGGCCGCTCTTTGGAGAAAGATCTGACTCTGCTGGAGTGACAGTGGGGTCACTTTTTTGCGTAACAACGCGGTTATTTTTGCGGAGGTGTACAGGCTAGATCTGTGTTGTGTGTATTTTTGCGACACGATATATGAGGTCTTTTTCGTAGACCTATCCTCTAATCCGTTCCAGAATAGTGAAGGGCCCATTCCATAGCGGGGCTAGAGCGTCATTAAAGCCTTTTTGGGCATCCGAGAGTTAGCGGTTTCGGACAAAGACTTGGTCTCCGATTTCGTATTGCTGTGCGGATCCTTTAGGAGCTTCTTTCGGTGCTTTTTTCCTTATGTACTGGGCCTGATGCTGCCTCACCTGATGGATCCGGGCGTCCCTGGAACTGTCAGTGGGCGTGGGTGATCTTGGGAGGGTCCATTCACCGGGGCGTTTGAGGTTAGCTCCGAAAAGAACTTCGCTGGGAGTGAGCCCAGTTGCAATATTACGTCGAGTACGGGTGTCATACAGGATCTCGAGGATGTGATGATAGATCCCAGTCTTTGTGGGTGCGCACGGTTAGGCGTAACCTCATACCTTGTTTTAGATCCTGGTTACGGCATTCAGTTGGATTGGCTTTGGGGTGGTAAGTGGGGGTAGTCCAGCAGGAGGTGGACTATTTTTGGCAAGCTTCGATCCAATTTTTACCCGTAAATTGGGGCCCGTTATCGGTAAGTAGGGCTCTAGGGTAACCGTAACGACGGAAAACCTCGCGTTCTACTGTGTCGATAATCTGAGGGGCTTTAGCTTTCCTCAGGGGAAAGGCGTTGTTGATCACGGTGGGCGGTCCTGAGGGGTTTGCAGCAAGCACAAAGATGGCAACTTTGTACGTATTTCCTGATGTCCTCTCTCATCTTGGGCCAGAAAAAACGCTGCTGGATGGCTTGAAGGGTCTCGTCCATACCTGGATGTCGGGCTAGTCCGGAGTCATGAAATACCTGGGACGTAGAGAAGCCAGGTGCGGGTTGTTGTTCTGCTGGCTCTCCAGATACCACCATAGTTAAGGGAATGCTGTTGGAAAAAGACATTTTCTTTTTCCGTAAGAACCGGTAGTGACGCAAGCTGTTTATATTTGGAGACGAGTTTACACGTTTCGTCATCTGCCTTTTGAGCACTTGTAATGTCGTCGTACAGATCACTCGTTTTCATGGACGCAAGGTACGGTGGCTGTTCGGACGTGGGGTTTTTATTTTCAGGGGGCAGCATTCGTTCGTGGATGAAAGGATCCTCTTCATCGTTGATTTCGGAGGGGGTTTCCGCTAGGGCCACAGGGAGTAGGCTTTGACTTGTTAGGCATTTTTCGACGGTGAAAGAATGAGGTCCTCGCTGGCAAGCCCATTGTCTGATTCTTCCCCGGGTCTCCTTAACGCGATGTAACCATGTGATTGCTTCATCGTCGGTTCTAAGGACGAAGGGACGACCTTGTAGATAAAAAGCGAACTTATTGAGGGCCCAAACGATGGCGAGGCATTCTCGCTCATTTTTTTCGTAAGGAGACTGAGTGGGGGAAAATTTGGCACTTGCGTAACTAATAATGCTTCGAGTAGAGTCCAGCTTGGTTTGGTAGAGTACCGCCCCCATCCCTATGGTACTTGCGTCAGTCTGTAGGGTGTAGGCTAGTCCGGGGATAGGGCGCCCTAAGCGCAAGGCCCTTTTAAAGAGAATTTTTACGTTTTGGAAAGCACGTTCTGCCTCTGGGGTCCAGTTCCATCGACTGCCTTGTTTGCCCAGAAGAACCGTAAGAGGTGCGGCTGTTATGGAAAAGTGGGGGACATATTCCTGGATCCTTCCGCAAATACCTAGGAACTTTTGTAAACTTTGTTTTGACTTGGGAGGGGTGGCTTTAAGTACAGAATTTACGTGCTCATTTTGGGGGAAGTTGGCTTTGGCGGTGATAACGTGACCGAGAAAATCGGTTGAGATTTTTCCGAAGCGGCTTTTTTCCAGCGAGCACTTGAGACCGTGTATATTGAGACGTTCCAAAATAAGGTCGACATGATGAAGATGTTCCTCCCAGGTTTGAGAGTAGATGATGATATCATCTAGGTAAACCATACGAAATTTATTAATGTATCCGACAAGGGCAGCTTGAGACATTAGCCGTTGGAACGTACTGGGGGCACTTTTTAGGCCGAACGGCATAACCTTGAATTGATAGGTACCGCCTTGGTGAAGGGTGTAGGCAGTATATTTTTTTGAGATTTTTTCTATCGGAACTTGCCAGTAGCCATTACGGAGGTTGATAGTAGAAAAAATGCAGGCGTTTTCTAGGTCTTTAAGGGTATGATGGATGTGTGGCAACTCTTGGGATGTATCGACAGTAATGACGTTTAAGCGGCGGTAATCGATGCAGAAACGAGGTTTACCGTTTTTACGTATTGCGATGACTACTGGGGAACTAAACGGAAAATGTGTTGATCGGTTAACATTTGTTGTACCTATTCCCAGATAAGCTTACGTTTTTCTTCTGAGCAGGGGTAGGGACATAGCCGAAAGGGTTGGGTAGTTGTGAACTCGATCTTATGCTCAGCTGAATGGGTTTGAATGGGTATTCCGGTGGGATTTACGATCGTTTGGAACCGTTGAAGGGTGTCCTGAAATTTGGCCACATACTGGATTGGGACTTCCGTCAGGCTTTGGGCAATTTCAGGGTCGTTCAAGGTGGATGGGAGAGTTGTATTTTCGCAATAAATGGTAAAACGTTGATTTTTTTCCAGCCTAAACACATTTTCTGGGTCGATCGTAAACTGCCCTTTGTTCTTCGATCCAGGGATCTCCGAGTACTTTTTGTACGATATCCGCACTCGGTGACTTTAAGTTCGACAGTACCTTGGACATTAAGGAACGCTCCGGATTTGGCTATGTCCACTTACTCGTGCCGAGGCCTTATTCGCTGATGTTGGGCTTCAGTTAAGTTCTGGGGCTGTACAAAATTATCCGTGGAAGCGCTATCAAAAAGGGCCTGTAATTCATGATTGTTAAGAATTACTCGGAAGCCGGGGACAAACCGGAAACGTCTTTTTGTGGTTTGAAGTCTTATTGGGGGCGGCAGGCCCGGGTGGCGCCCCCCGCCACCAGTTTTTTTTGGGTGGGGGGGGGGGTAATGACCTAGGGGGGACTTCCTGTTTATTCTCAGGGCAGTCACGGTTAAAGTGATTGCCCGGGCAGTACGAACGTTTTTGTTTTCGGCGTGAGGGGGTAGATTCGGCGGATTCGTGTTGACGCTCAACTCGTTTGGAGGTCTGGGTTGTTTCGGTTTCGTCGAATTCGGCCTCTACTGCTCTGGACATGAGGGTGTTGAAATCGGCTGGTTGGGAGGCCCTAATGCCGCGACGGATCAATGGGCGTAGTAATCCTAGGAGTGTAGCGACCCTAGCTTCTTTGGGGGCATGGGGTTGTAAGCGTTGGAAAAGTAAATACTTTTTCTGAAGGAAGATACAAACGTGCCCCTTATTCTCCTTGTTTTTGGGAGTATAGTTGGGAGGTGATGCATCCTAGTGTATTGGCCCGATTGTATTTTTGTAGGAATAATTTACGAAAACGAGCCCATTCAAAGGGGAGACCGCGGTAAATTTCCCACAACCTCGCGGCAGTATCTCTCAGAGCTTGGGCTACTAGGGTAATCCGGAGTTCGGTCGAAGATCCTTAGTTGTGAAAATATTGTTCCACTTGATTGAGGAAGACGGTGGGGTCTTCGTAGTCACGACCCTGGAACTCTGGAAGTGGACGTGGAGGAACTGCGATGGCATTGAGAATTGTCTGCAATGCTTGCAGATTTAGGTAGGGTGCCTGGTAAGCGTAACCGGAATTTTGAGCGAGGGGGGCATTATTTAAAAGGGGAGAGTTTCCCACAGGGCCTTGATTTGGTCCAAGGGGTGGGTTTCCTCCAGGGTGCTGGAAATTGATGAGGGGGTAGTTTCCCACAGGGCCTTGATTTAGTCCAACGGGTGGGTTTCCTACAGGGCCTTGGTTGTCTCCAAGGGGTGGATTTCCTGAAGGGCTGGAAATTGGTGAGGGGTTGGTTTCCCACAGGGCCTTGATTTTGACCAAGGGGTGGGTTTCCCACTGGGCCTTGGTTTTGTCCGAGAGGTGGATGGTCCGCAGGGCCTCGGTTGTTTCCATTGGGTAGATTTCCTTCAGGGGGCTGGAAATTGAAGAGGGTGTGGTTCTCCACAGGGCCTTGATTTTTTCCGAAGGTAGGGTTTTCCACAGGGCCTTGGTTTTGTCCGAGGGGTGGAGGGGCGGATTTCCTGCAAAGGTGGTCATATTGGTTGACAGTGCGGCTTCACCACAAGGTCTAAATCCGAGGAGGAGGGGAGAATTATTTGAAGAGGAGTCCCCTTAGTTTTGGTGATTATTACCAGAGTGAGGGTGTTCCTGTGGGTCAAACTCCAGGTTCGAGGACTGACGAGTCCTTGTCGGAGTTCGTTGTGTCATGGGCGCCACCGGGTGTTTTTTCACTCCCGGAAGTGATTGTGATCATATTTTTCGTGCGGACGCGAATGATCACAGAACGTATTTTTTCTCAGGTGATTCGATTCCGAACGGGTCTGGACGGAATACCTGTGAATGGGGCTTTAGGTGCCGACTGCAATCTTTAGAGATGGCAGGGTTGGGTATCTCGATGTGTAAGTCATAGAGTGGGTATGACTTCTTCGTCGAGCGTCGTTTGTTCCTGCGAGATCTTCGGTTATTTGGCATGGGGAAGGGGGATTTAGAGCGGAGTCCGTGCTCTGGAAAATATTTCCAGGGTGGGGATACTCCTGTTGGTTGAATTCCTAGTTCAGAGATCGAAAGGGATGTGTGTAGAGCAGAAGATAGGTTGAAAAGTGTGTTAACTTTTCTCTCAGAGCCCACGTTTGGACGTTAATTTGAGGTCAGTCTGTGGGTTGAGACTGATTCGAAAGTTATTAATTATTAAATAAAGTGGGATTCCTTTATTTAATTCGAGATGGGAGGTCTCGTTATTTAACAACAGAGGAGGGGTGTCCAGGGCGACGTTGAGGTGACAGCAATTACCGCAGATACGGAAGTAATCCTCTCCGTAACGGACTTCTGCTTCAAAGAAGGGCAAGGGTAGTTTAGGGTGGTGCAGGGTATCCAGAACGACGTTGCGATGGCGGCGATAGTTACCGATACGGGAGTAATCCTCTCCGTAACGAGGATCGGGGGTGACGCTGCTGTGAAGGTGGGGGTCCACGAATAAAGTATATGATGTAAGGTAAGAAACTTTCGTTTATTTAAGTAGCGTCGAAGTGTACACTACGGGGACTCGGGGAGAAGTGTCTCTCGGTCTCGAAACGCGCTATACTTAACGGCTAACTCGGGCGGCGGCGCACCATTCACGGTGCAAGTGAGTGGGGCCAGCGTTCGCAGTGCGAAAGTTAACGAGCTAGCATCTTTTCGCGATGCTGATGGATGTGGGTTTCGCACGATTGGCGCGTTTTTGCCAAGCGTGAACGATGACCGTAGCCGCGCTTGCGCTGTCGATTGTCAGAGGGACTTTAACTTTTTCGACTGAGTGCCGCGACTCAATTTATTCTAAGTCGAATGACAGGTGGGGTTAGGACGCCCAGGCAACGAAAGAAAGAATCATGGATGTTTGCCAGATATCATTCATGGTTATAAATATAATTATAACCATGAATATAATCTGGCGGCCATCAATTATTTGTTCATTTTATAAACGAATTTTATAAACAAAAGCATATTTTGGTCACTTCTGGGCAGAAAGTAATAGTTTTTGTTTCTAATCGTCTTCAAATTACGTAAGTGGTGATGTTCAGTGACGAAGAATTCCCAATCGATATTATTTTTTTATCTTATGAACAAATGCATAGTTTAGCCATTTATAGACAGAATGGTAATCCTTTTTATTATTTCCTTTAAATGATATCACTGGAAATGTTTTGTGATATTCTAGAAGAATTAGCTTTCAAGTTGTACTTGTCAATCATTTCAATAATTTCAGGATCCATTTAAAATTCATTCTTGCTCCACTTTTGCCGTAACGAGGCAATTAATCGATCAGATGACATAAGGAGCTTATGTATTAAATCTTCATTCGTCGAAATACGAGAGCACTTTCGTGTGTTAAATTCTCTGCACCGCTTGAAATCCTGATTACGGGCTTCTGCAGCTTCTTCTGAATAGGGAATATTTAAATTACTTAAAAATCTGAAAAGTAGTTTGAAAACGAAATTTACTTCAGTCAACCTCACCGACATTTACGTAAAACATTACTCTACTTTGAACTTATATTTTTTTATAACATAAACAAATAATGTCGATTGACAATTCTTCGTCACCAAACATCACCACTTATGTAATTTGAAGACGATTAGAAAGAAAAACGATCACTTTCTATTTATAAATGGTCAAACTATGCATTTGTTTATAACATTAACAAATAATATCAATTGACAATTTGTCGTCACTAAATATCACCACTTATGTAATTTGAAGACGATCAAAAACAAAAACGATCACTTTCTATCTACAAATGGTCAAACTATGCATTTGTTTATAAGATTTGTTTATAACATAAACAAATAATATCGATTGACAATTCTTCGTTACTAAACATCACTACTTATGTAATTTGAAGACGACTAGAAAGAAAAACTTTTTCTTTCTGTCTATAAATGACCAAAATATGCTTTTGTTTATAAAATAAACCAATAATATCGAATGACCAATCTTAATCACTAAATATTACCACTCATATAATTTAGTTACTAAGAAAGAAAAATGATTACTTCCTGCCAATATACGCCTAAACTATGCAGTTGTTTACATAATTTGTTTATAAAATAAACAAATTATACCATACAACAAATTATCATGATTAAACGTGATCCTGTTGATGAAATCGAGCAATTTCAACTTACAAATATACTTTGCAAGCAAAATTTCCAATCTGTTGACATTTTGTTAATATCATTTGTTTATAACAATTAGATAAGAGAAGGAAGGGGATTTGGTTGGTTGCCTTCTCATTTTTCTTTCCTCTTTTTTATTTTTGTCCAAAGAAACAAATTTTTATTTTGTTTTTAGGAATTCCGATAGGAGCATTTTGTGGTGGTTGTCCAATTTTTATCGTTAGATTCTTGGTTTATTTTCAGGAATTTATACATTGACTTCAGTGTTGGACGTTAAATGGGATTTTGAATTTGATGTAATTCTAATTTAAGATTCTTAAATTTCAATTAGATTCGATATCCTGTACATTATTTATATTCTTTGGATACTTCGTCATTCATTTTCGTCGAGAATGGAAATAATTAAGTTATTGATTTGAAGATGAAAAATAATAATTAAAGAATGTCTAATTTTCGCTCGTTGTTTATTTATATAAAAATAGATAATAACAAAAATTAAAAAATCTAATCCATAGACGCTCTTGTGCAACTATTGCTGATCACTTCTGAACAAAAAAATTCAAAAAAGGTTCTTGCTCCGTTTCGCGAAGTTTAAAAAAATGAATATTTTTACTAAAAATATTCATATCGTCAACACAATGCTAGGATCACGCAAAATCCCGAATAATTGGCAAATTTTCTTTCGTTCTCAAATATGTGGAGAGAAAATTAATATTGGGACAGTGCCGAATGTATTTAAAATATTCATAGTCGGGTTTAACCAAAACTCTTCAGGAGTCTTTATTTGACTAAAATAACCGATTTAGAAGCTTGAAAAAGATCATATAACAGTTCGGTATCATCCGGTATCACGGGTTATTTATTAGAAGAAGCATATTTTGGGGGTGAGTTTGTGAAAAAAAATATCAACAAGAGCACGTATTTCTTAGTTGTATAAAAATCGAACGATAGGTTATTCTTACGTAAAAATATACTTCATAATAATAACCACATTTTGGATAACCATGTCAGCCGATAAACGAAATTTATTTTCATTGCGTAAAGTTAGTTGTCAGAAGGAAAGTAATCGATATTCCCATTATTTTTTTGTTCAGGAATAATTTTAAATAACCTTAAAGTTACTTGTTCTATTACTTATATTCTTAATAAAAACAAAAATGATTCTCAAATTACCTACATGAAGGCTCTAAAAGCAGATCTAATTATTATTTCGTAAAAAAAAATATTTTATAAGTGTTAAATAAAATATTTGTCATCAAATTGAGAGAAAATTGAAATTTTAAGTATGAGCCTACTTTTCATCTCCCTTATTATTTTAATACTTACTGTAATTAATATGAAGAGAAGAAAAATATTTTATGTCCTAAAATGCTTTGGTGTAAACAAGTTTAAAATTGAATTATTTCAACTTTATGATTGTCATCCACAAATGTGTTACTATGGTGGCCATCCATCCGGGAGAACCGGGAGAAACTTGCATCGGGGAAAAACCGGGATAAAGCCTGGAGAGAAATATTACACCGAGAGATTTCCCGTATTTCATAATTCGCGTGTTTTATAGGTTTTGAAAGTTTCCAGTTAGGAAACATATAATTTTCAAAGTGTTTGGAATAATTAAACTTTAAAGGTTCAGAATTTTCCTCGCAATATTTAAAATTCTGCATTTTTGAACGGTGAACATGAATGTGATTTTTTTTTCTTCAAAGCAATCACGTTTTTTTTAGAAAAAAATCTATCCAGTCGTTTTGAATGTATTAAAATAATAATAATGTCTGTCAAATAATGTCTTTGAAATTTCTATAATTATAATTCAAAATTATAGTTTTCAAAGCACAATTTTAAAACAGTATAATCTTCGAGGCCTTGAAACTAAAGTTGTTTCTTCAATTATTTTTTAAATTAGTTATATTTAAAATATTTAAACTTTCAGGACGATTCCGCTTTAAATATTTCAAAATTTCATATTAAGAGCCTTGATAGTCAGTTTTTAATATAATAATTTTATATGTAAATAAAAGGCAATTTTGAATTAAAAAGCTTAAAATTGTTCAATTTTAAAAATTCTAATCATATTACATTTAGTTGAGAGATTTAAACAAATAAATAATTTCAAATTGCCAAAAATCCAGAATAAATAATAAAAATTAAACGATTTGAAATTAAAATTTTTTTAATTGAGTTTAAAATAAACAAAACAAAATTAAAAATTGAACTACCTGAAATTAATACATAGGTAATTAAATAAGTTCTATAATTTTAAATACAGTAGAACTCGGATATAACGCCGGTTTTGGGGCTGACCTTGGACCTGGCCCAACCGAACCGGATATAGCTCCACTCCGAACGTAAACAGTCAGGGGCGTATGAACCATTTCCGGTGGTTTTAACTACGCGGTAAAAATATTTTGAAAATTGTTTTTCTAATGCGGAGACATGGGTAAACTAAATATTTAACGGAAACAAGTAAGAAAGTTTGCTGTTAGTTTCTCTTGAATAATCGGTATAAACACTACAGTGGGACTTCGATGCCTGAAGTCGATCGGACCTCTCTTTCTACCATGTGAGATAGACAGAGACGATCCGATTGTGTTCCAATGACGGGTTTTCGTTTCGAAACGATCACACTCTCTATATCAGCGTATCCTATACTTCTTCTTTGTTTTCTTTGTAGAATCGTAGAGCCTATTGGTAGCTACGACAGCTCCACCAATTCAGAAGAAATTTGAATTAAATATTAACAAGAAATATTATAGTAAATAATTAATTTTAAACCGTAGTATAACATTTTTGATTAAAATGAATTGATTGGGCCGTTACGAAGTCCCACTGCTGATCAGGCCCATCGGCTTCAGTTGGCTTTAGACATCAAAGTCCCACACTGTTGGTCGACGTGAGCTCGCCATCGTGCTTATTCGCTATATGTGTGCTTCCCACTTCGAGTGAACTACCGTAACGTCATGACGTACTTCCTCAGGTAGGCCGTTAGGATACAGCGCCTAACCGAAACGCTCCTGTTTTGTAAAACCTTCGTGAACCCCGCGCAGCTCACCACAACCCTACTCGCGGCGTGGCGTCAATTCTCGGAAGGGTTATATCCGGTGGCGTTATATCTGAGTTCGACTCTAGTTACAATTTTAGAGTTCTGAATCTTCATGTTAAAGACTAAATTTTTAATTATTCCCGTTTGTTTCTAAAACTGGAAAAATCATGAATATTTACCGGGAGAACCTGGGGAAAGCCGGGAGACAAAAATTTTGAAAATAGGGCCACTATGGTTACCTTATCATTACGTTCACAGAGGAACTTGAGCCGTTGAGCTTTCTTGTGCATGAAGACGCCGTCAAGATGTCCACTTTCAACGCTTCTAATTTCAATAGCTTTGTTGCCCCAACCCATAATCTGTCCAGTGCCAATATATGCGACACTGGTTGGCATTTCTCCCCACTGTAGTACCATTGTTTTTGAAACTCTTCCATACGTATTTACATATACACCTTCATTGTCGTAACAAAGAAGTAACTGCATACCATTGCTATTTGGGAGTGCCACAATACAATGTGGGCAAATTGGTCCCTGAGTCTGGAAAAAAGTATTACTTGTATATGAAAACTTGGAATCTAGATATGTATACAAGATTATTCTAACCGTTATGAACTTACGTGTTTAGGTAAATAGATGTCGTATACAGTTGCGGAATCTAAATCTACGGCGTGAAAACCATCAGCACTTCCATATATAACTTTTAACCTAGTACCTTCTTCAACTGTAAGGTCGACAAGAAGTGGTCTGTGCGCAAGTTCACCAAATGATTTAAATGCCATAAATTTATGATAAGGTTTCGGTGCCCAGGCATAAATTTCTATCGAATCTTTTAGTGCAATAACAAGAAATTTTATTCTTTCGTATTTGACAATCTTGAAATGCACTGCTCCTTGAAGGTCCCCAACATTTATCCAACCATTTCGGCGTTCAACTTGCTGCAATTTTAAACAAATTATTTAAAATACATATATAATTTAAGTGGCCACTAGTAAATAGAATTCGTAGTACGCAGAGATAGTTCTAAGAAGCGAGGACAAGCATCCTTGAGCGCAAAGTTGATCCAGAAAAGCGGATAGAAACGAAGAAAGCTTGAAAAGTAAAAGCTTAAATCGTTATTTGAAGGCACCCAAAGACGACGAGTGCTTAGCGCATCGGAGCAAAGAGTCAGTCCTTATTTTACTTTTTTGGATATGGCTTGCTCCCGCTCGCGATTCTGGTGCGAATTGTGCAAAAGCATTTAATTTACCTAAGTTTCCAAGTTTTTAGCGTTTTCGCTTTAACTCTTATGTCCGTTAGCACGCATAGCGCAAACATGATTAGATCTACCGATCTTATCTTTTGCATGAAAATGTGTTTCGCGTGTCTTATATGAGGAAAAATAATGCCAAGCCCAATGAAAATACTCATTAATGCATAAAAATGTAGACCTTTAGACCCCAAATGCCCGTTAGCACGCCTACCTAGCGCCAAAATATTAGGTCTATCCATTTCATTTTTTGCATGTCGATGTATTTCGCATGACTAATGCGAGGAAAGTTAATGCGAACCCTGGTAAAAATACTCATCGAGACTTTACTATGCGGAAACATGAAAATGTAGGCCTTTGGACTCAAAATGCCTCTGTTAACACGTCTAGCGTAGAAGCTATTAGGTCTGATCACTTCATCTTTTGCATGAGGATGTGTTTCACGTGTCTAATGTGAAGAAAAATAATGCAGATCCCGGTCAAAATATTCATCGAGACGTTGCTATGCAAAAAAAATGAAGATTTAGGCCCTATGACTTAACTTTGCTCAAAATTAAGTCAAATTTGGCTTAAAACCCGCATACGTAATCGGAAATTTTCTGAAAAAGTGAAAAAATTTGTTTATAAATTCCTAGGGTCAACTGAAAACTAGCACACGGAATTGGAAGTTTTCCAAAAAAGCAGAAAAATCTTTACTGTATCAGTTCCTACGTAGTAGTTCCTACTATCAGTCTTTTAATCAACAGCGCTGGCCGCCTGCTTCACGAGTTCATTTTTATTTACATCAATCGTCTGCATAAGACGATATATGCTTAAAATGCATAAAATGCTTGAAAACGAATGCTTCAAATATCCTAATTTAAAAAGACCTTGGAATTTTAAATATTTCCTAAATGGCGGATCCAGCAATGGGAGTCAAGCGTCAAAACGTCAAACTTTTTTAAAAATTACTATTTAATATCACATTAATTATATTTTAAGCATTACAATTTTCTCCATGTTAATCTTGGTGGAAAATTTAAGTGCTTAGGGCGATGGGTAAGTATTATCTGATTTGGATAAAATTTAAAAGACATGTTTTTGGGCGTTCGCACCAGAATTGCGGCTGGGAGAAAACTATCTTCAAGAAATGTAAAATAAGGACCGCCCTACTGTATAATGGTGGACCTAAGAAATCGCAAAACTACGCAAAAAGTGTCGGGCGACTCGAAAACGGACTACAAGGAAGACACTCGACGCTCCGTTTTTTTTCCTCCTCTTTGGGGGGGGGGGAGTATAACATCTTCAAGTAAACCCTAATTTTGACAATTAGTTGCAATATACGCAGGTATTGGAAATACCGACAACAGCGAGTGAGAGGGGGAAAGCAGGACTCCTGAACGTTGCTAAAAGAAAATTTTTTATGGGAAATCTGCTGTATAGGTTATTCAACTGACACAGCCCAAACTCTGTGAAAGGACAACACTAACGAACACTAAAACAGTAACCAACACTAAAAATGCAAACACAGCCCACTTGTAGAATGCAATGGCAAGAATAGTTAGACAGATACTATCAAAAGGTCCTTGCGCACTTCACGAAAAGGCTAGAAAGTCTAGACAGATAGCGTGATTGTCAATCATTACACAATCAGCTATAGCGCATCAAGAAAAGTCTAGACATTTCATGAAACGTCTATTTATACTAAGTGGCTAGGATGTAACAGGGTGTTTTTTTTCAACTTGAGACATCAAAATATCTTAAGAAATACGCATCCTATGAAAAAATATCCGAAATAAAAACTTTTTATTTTCGAGGGGGAAAAGCGACTTTAAACAAATTTACCTCACCCCA
>CAKNWT010195698.1:0-14478 GCA_932066315.1 Andricus coriarius
CTGTAAGATCTTTCAATTCGTAAACACAAGTCGACTGTTTGCGTGAGCTAATTACCCGTTTTATTTCAAAAAGATCTTCAGTCCTGCCAACTTCATAACCTTTCTCAAAGGCACCTCTCTCTCTACTGATGCGCACAAGATCACCCGACGCATATCTAGGTTTTTCACATTTCAACATCTTTCTACCGTATTTTCTTTGTATATTTGAAAGTGCAATCGCGGCATTATCTAGAGTTACTGCTGATGGTGCTATGCCTATACTCGAATGTCGTGCATTATTGTAAGCCTGGACAATGTTATGTAAAACATCAATATACCGATGAGTGTTTTTATGTGTAAAATAACGCCACATATGTTCCTCGAGAGTACGATTAAATCGCTCGATTATTGCTGCTTTAACATTAGGATCGCGTACAGTACGAAATATGATGTTGCATTCTGATAAAAAATTTTGGAAAATTTGTCCAAGAAACTCTTTCCCCTTGTCAGTTTGTAAAAACATTAGAAATCGTTTTTCCTTTCCTTTGAGAATACTTTCAAAAGCATTTTTTACTTCCAACGTCGTTTTATCATGAAGTGGTTCGACCCATGCGTATTTACTCACAGCGTCAATCACTACGAGTAAGTATGAGAAATCGTGGTTGTACATTTTTAAACTTTTCAAATCAACCAAGTCACACTCCCAAAGCTTATCTATGTTATTTAAATTGTAATGTCTTCGCTTCAATTTGTGACGGATAGGGACGTGCATATCATATGCAGTTTGACTTTTCAACCAGTGAATTACATTTGCTCGTGAAATTTTCTCACGTACAGCATTAGCTAATTTATCAATACCCCCATAAGATGCGGGTGAGATGGGTTATAGTAAGTATCGTGTAAAAATCTCATTTTTGTTTTTAAAAAGTTATTTGAAACCACTTTTTTGGTTTTTTATTCTCACTTCCAGTGCTACATTCCTTTTTTCGTGAAAGGCGATTTTTGCTTCTCCTGGCTTTACCGCCGCTCTTATCTTCTCTCTCGCTGTTGGTACTACTATCCTCGTCGTCGTTACCAAGGAATCTTTAAAACCTACGTGTTTTCTACCTACTACTTTGGCTGCTGTGGTAAGCGGCAAAGTTTTTGAGTTTCGTGACGCCGGGACGTCATAAGAAGGCGAAGAAGGTAGACGAGACGAAACCGGTGTAGATAAGACATTACGCTTCCAATATTCCTTGTTCCCTACGATTTCACGTGGTAAACCGAGTTGCTGAAGGACCACGGCAAACTGATGTCTCCCAACTGGCTTTAGGGTTTTTCTCAATCTTAATGCATCGTTTATCAACTCTGAGATGTTTGAATCTTTAATGCACTTTTCATCAATAAAAAGTGTATCATGTTCATTCCACTTTAAACGTTCACGAGCATCAGGTTTAGAAAGACGTTCAAGTAATATATTTCCTTTCAGAGCAAAACTTCTTGGAACAGTTGAAAGTATCCTATTATTATTTAAAGATTGATCATCGTTATTATCATCTGCATCGTTCTTTTCCCTACTACTTGCATCTTGCCTTTTATTTTTCATATTTCTGGCCTCCTCGACAAAAAATGGAAATTTCTGTAAAGTCTGTTGATACATTTTCCATTTTTCATGCTCATCTTTTAAAAAGGGTGAAGAAAGGATTTGACTCTTTTCAGCATCAAGACGTTTCATAACATTCCCAGGAGTTTGAGTGGTTGTGTTCGGGTTTGTGAGTAAAGCTTTGAAAACATCGCCTGAGAATGGTGAGGAAGCAGGAAGTGATGAGGATGATAAGACAGAGGTTTGTTGGCCCAAAACCTGTTGCTGATATTTCTCGACCTGTTCGCTGGGAATTAAAACCATTTTCCTTGCGTGTTCCATATTTATAAAAAAAACTAATATCAAATCAGAGAGAAAAAAAAGATCTAACTTTTTGTTTTGAAAATGTTTGAAAGAAGACCACCTATTATCGGTGCAAGTATTAAAGGGAGAAATCCACCTTTTTGTACAATAAAATGTTTTTTGTGCTTCCAACTAGCGCGAGACACTGCTAATTTTCTTAAAGTTTTCCTGTTTTTTTTTTAACTTTTGTTTTTCATGTGTTTTTAGTGGTACATTTCCAGCTAGTTCATTAAGAGCATACTCACATATACATTTAACATGATTTGTGTCAGCTGTACGTAGAATCGCACCGCGTTGATTAGAATTCAACCGACAGAGTGCATGTAATGCTATGGTGTTTTTTTCATCGATATGTTTACGTGTGTCCACCGCCATTGCAAACGTACAACTGGTATTTTTGAAGTATCACTACTACTCTTTATACCTTTCTGAGGGATGTAAACATAGGAAAAATCATCAGTCGGAAAAATATTTGTTCTAAAACGGCAATTCTCGGGTGTGGATTGTTTTAAATCTAGAAGAAGATAACCATGCGGTTTCGAAGTTGCATCATGATTACTTTCTGTTAAAAAACGTGAACTTTCCGGATATATTTGTCATGCAAGATGTTGAAATTGAGCTCGATCTTGAGGATTTTTAAGAACGACGATATAATTAGCATTAAGGGAGATATCTCTCTGACCATGCCCTTGATGAAATAAATAATTTTGTGATATAAAAATAACACTAAGGTTCTTATGATGACTACCTTTTGTGAATAAGTCGACAATAGTATTATTAGATGATTCACGCATAAGATCCTCGATAATGACGAGTTTAGCTCGATTATCGCTCGAATAATCAGATGCCTGGGGTAAACCCTCGTGGAATTCAATCAACTGTCCGTATTCTGAATACGCTGATTGCCATTCTGAATAATAGAATAAAATACGTTCAAAATTAACATCACACATTTGCTTGACATGATGGATAAATTTGTTTACAAAAAATATTTTTCCACAACCTGTTTGCCCGCAAATCATGAAGATAAATGGATGTTTCCATCGTGTGTCCATCATGCATACTGAAGAATATTCATTTCATCTACCTGTTTTATAGATTTTTATAATTTATATCTGGAAAAAAAGAGTAAAGAATCAGACACTTGAAAATTTTAGTCTCGTATAGAACCTACACTTTAAAAAGCAAACCCCGTGTGCGGAACGTATTAGCTTTTCATGTTCGGCAACCGGTACGCGCGCGCGCGCGCCAGGCATACAAGCTTATCGAGCCTGGGCCGGCGCTGGTATAAGCTGATGGATGCGCCGCGGCCGCTGTTTGCCTCCAATATTAGCTGATCTGGAGGCAGCCTCCGCGTTGGGAGCCCGCGCGCCTTCCCCGACACATTTTTGGCCATTTTCATTTTATTACCTTTTTCCTATGTTTTCACCTGTACTTGGATACTGTGAGAAACGAAAACTCCGACCAGCCTTCGTATTTGAACAGTGATTGAAGATACTACACCTGCTTATCTTACTTGCGAGAACAGCAAGAGAAGAAACGAGAGACAAGTGTCGAGAACGATAAAAGCAAGAGTTAGAGAAATACCTACAGAACGAAAAAGTAAAAATCGAAAGAATAAGGTTTTTTCAAATAGTTGCCTAAACTATTGTGAAAGGAATTTAGTATTTTTATGATGCTTAATAATAAAGGACTAGGATATATAAGAAGAAAAACTGCATCATTTTACGTGATAAAAAATTTGATTTATTCATTAAGAAAATTGTATGCGTTTGAAAAAGTCAACAAATAAAAATGCGATGCGTGTAGTATACATTTTTTATGAAAATATCAAATTGTGTTGAATACTGCACAAGATTTACATTATTAGTGATTAATTTCATACAAGAAAAAGTCTTTTTTCATACAAGTCATCACTCATATACTTTTTTCATACACATTTCATACATATATGCACATATTATTCACATAGACGTTTAAAAAAGGTATATATTACCATGACTGGTCATGAAAACATAGTTAATATGGACAAAACACACACACGTTATACGGACAGAAGTTTCGAAAAAAGTTCTTTAGCATCACACGTTTTTTTTAGATTTTTTTAGGATTCTCACATCCTTCACTTCACTAGCGATGAAACTGTGCAACACCACAGTTAATTCGAGGAAAACTATATCAAGATATAGTTCAACAAATGATGAGGGAAGTTTATTTTTCACTTGTTCCTTGAGAAAGTCGTATTTTGCCTTGACAAGATGCTTGATAAATTCATCGCATGGATTTTTCATATTCTCCGACTTGAATTAATTACACAGTTCTTCTAAAAGTATATTTTTACAATGCTCGACATCCGCCACAATTCTCTCCAAACGTTTAACTCGTTCATCGACGCAAACGACCACGTTGACAAGCCCTTCACATGTGGGCATTTGCATCACGACTCCTTGTGAATATTTAGCTTTTTTTCCTTTCAACTTTCCATTCGATCCTTTGTATTCATCCTCCTCGTTAATTTTCTCAAGTAAAACAGCTTTTGCAGAGTGTGATGTAGTAAACACAAGCTGGTATCGGTTCATAACAATAGGTAAAGTCCCACTAGTATTAGTACGTCCATCTTCAAAGAAAGATGCAATTACATCGAATTTATTTACTAGCTGTGTCCATTCTGACAGGTTTAAAGATAACCCCCGTCAACAATTACCAAATAATCATATAACTGGTTCAAAGCGACCATCGGGTTGAATTTCCAAACCAATAAAGAGTTTTTTGAAGCAGAATTGTTTAATTCGTATGCCGTGGACAGAATAAGTTGATGCGGACGTGAATATTTCACTTTTTTGACAACTTCTCTTTCAGAAGATTTTTCCTCGTCCACTACTTTTCGTTTTTTTACAACATTTTGTTGTTGTGAAACCTTTTGTAAAGAAGATTCACTAGAATCTTGATCATCGCTCCCACTCATGCTTAGCACTTGACTTTGAGACTCAGACATTGTGTGGTTTAGAAACAAGGTGTATAGTACAACTGAAACATATATGAGATTACCTCGAGTTTTTATAGATAAGCCCTCCTCTCCTCCTCCTCTCTTCACAGAACGAAAACTAGACTAGGGGAGGGGATTGGGGCCTTACTTCACGAATGTGGATCTAATATTTTTTCTTGAGAAAGTACCAAAAAATTTTGGAAAACAATTTTTTATTCGTATTTTAATTTATTTTTGAAAAAATGTTATTGTTCAAATGAATATTTTTTTTACACTAGAGTATATTCTGCATCAAATTTTTCTTTCGACTCATACTTCTCTCTCTCTCTCTCTATCTCTCCCGCACACATACATCGACATACTCTTTTCCCTTTTACAGATATTCTGCTCGTGTGTGCGTGTGTATGTGGTTCAAGTAGTACCTACCAATTCTGTAAATGTTGGAAAATGTTACAATACGTTAGAAGAGAAGTAAAAATGTTTGTATTCTCGTTTTTCCTTAGTCCTTCTATCTCGTGGACCTCTTTCACAACTGTATCTCAGTTTTTGTAATAGGTGAGTGAGGAAGTGAGAAAGAGCAACTGCATAGGTGCAATAGAAAACCTAAGTCTATAAATGGAAAGACCTTATCTCAAAAGTTTTCAGTTGTTTTCAATTTTCCGGAAATTACCGTACATAATATAAGAGCATACGTGCGGGTGTTAGTGGGGTTTTGGGGGGTTAATCTCCTTCGATCGATCCCGATAAGGGATGAGCATCGTGCGGAAGAAGCTCGAACGACATTAGAGTTGTCAGCAGGGGATATTGACACTTCCAGTCACGTTGTTGACGATAGTGATGATGGCTGGGTCCATGTGTTAGCCAATATGGATATCGCGGAGACTCCCGAAAGTGCTTTTAAAAGAATGTGCGAGTATATCCATACACTGGCATATATTGTCAACGAAGGTCTCAGCCAAAATTTGTTCCCGCACGGGGAATTTGTAGAATTTGTAAAGTGTCAATTGTTGGGATTTTGGGGCTTAATAAAGTTACGAAAAATGGCGCAGTTGTGTGGCAGTGAAGTTGTATGTTTGAGCACATTGATTCGACAGATGGGATTACATCCCATGGCGAATCTCCTCAATGATGACTGGGAGAGAGCACTAGCCGACTTCGACGTACCACCACCACCACCGCGTAAGTACAATTGAAAAATAAAAAAATTTCCCTTATTTCCTGTTTTATTTTTGATACCACTACATTCGACAAAAAAAATTGTAAGTTTCAAAAAAAAAATGGTTGAAAACAAAAATTTTGTTGAAAAAAAAGTTTGAAACCGAAATTTTTTTGCAAAAATTGTAAAAGAAATTTTTTAAAAAATTTTGAAAAAAATTGTTTGAAAACAATTTTAAAAAGAAATTGTTGAAAAAATTTTGAAAAACAAATTTTTGAAAAAATTAAGAATAAATTTTTTTTTAATTTTAAGAAATAATTTTTTTTTAATTTTGAAAACCAAACTTGAAAAAAATTAAAAAAAAAAATTTTTAAAAAGAATTTTCAAAATAAAATTTAAGGAACAAAATTTGAAACAAAAATTTTTGGAAAAAGTTATTGAAAAACATGTTTAGAAAAAAATTGTTGAAAACAATTTTTGTACAAAAATTATTTTAAAAAATTGTTGAAAAAAAAATTATTTAAAAAAATTGTTAAAAAAAAATTGAAAAAAATTTTGAAGAAAAATGTTTTGAGAAAAATAAAAAAAAATTTTTTTGGAAAAATTTAAAAGAAAACGGTTTAAACAAAACAAAATATCTAAATATTTTATTATATCCTAAATACTTTGAATGAACTGCGACATAGAACATAACGAATTAGAAAACCCAATGGAGGAAGTCTGCGTCACTGAGGTTATAGATATAAATAAGAATTTAAAAAATGGCAAGGCTGCTGGTCTAGATAGTATTAGCGCTGAAATGCTTAAATTCGGTGGCGAGTACATACCTCACAGGTTGTGCGAATTGATAAATTTATGTATCGAGACTGGACAAGTCCCAGACGATTGGAGAAAAGCGATTATCGTACCGATATACAAAAGAAAGGGAGATAAAAACAACTGCAATAATTACAGAGGTAACAGCTTACTAAGTACCGTAAGTAAAATATACTCCAAAATACTTATTCGTAGGGTAATGGAAATTACAGAAGAAAAGATATGGGAAGTCCAAAGTGGGTTTATGCCAGGAAGATCTTGTACAGATCAGATATTTAGCTTAAGACAGATCACAGAAAAAAGATTAAGAGTAGGAAAGAAAGTTTTCTCTGCATTTGTTGACCTAGAAAAAGCATTGGACACAGTGAATAGAAATAAACTTTGGGAAGTCCTTAAAGAGTACGGAGTCCGTGGATGGCTCTTACAAGCAATACAAGAAATATATGCAGGCAGTAAAGCGAGTGTAAGGGTTAATGGGAAATTGAGTGACTGGTTCAATATTACGTAGGGTGTTAGACAAGAATGCGTTATGTCCTCATGGCTATTTATCATTTTTATGGACAAATGTCTAAGAATAGCCCTCTTCGACGAAGAAGGTGTAGATCTCGAAACGGTGAAGGTGCGTGGTTTGGCTTTCGCGGATGACAAGATTGTTATGGCAGAGTCAATCGAAGACTTGCAAAGAATGTTGAACAAACTTAATACAAGCATGAAGAACGTGGGTCTCAAAATTAACGTAAATAAAACAAAGATAATGGTGTTTGAAGGAAAAGGTGAGAAAACAATGTGCAACATTGTCCTGAATGATAAGAATTTAGAGCAAGTTGACAAATACGTATATATATAGGTAGCTTATTCACAAGCGACGGAAAAGTAGATGGGGAGTTAGATAGGCGCATTATTGAAGGTAGGAAGGTTATCTGTAGAGCAGAGTCCATTCTCAGAAATAAAAACAAATCAAAAGCAACTAAAATGACCGTATATAAAGCTTTAATTGTACCGGTTATACTATACGGTAGCGAGACATGAACATGTCAAGAAAAGGACATAAGTAAAATTAACGCGATTGGTATGAAAGCTCTGCGCATAATATGCGGGAAAACACTGATGGACAAAGTACGAAACGAGATAATCCTCAAAGAATGTGGTACAGGGGAGATACTAGTGCATATATGGGAAAGAAATCAGTTAAGGTGGTTCGGACATCTTGAAAGAATGAAAGATGAATGACTGACCAAACAGGTGTATAAAGGTGCAGTAAATGGCACAAGGCCCAGAGGTAGACCGCCGAAAGCATGGATAGAGTCTGTGAAACAGACATTAATCTGAAGACACATAAGAAGCCATGAAATCAGGAGAACTTGCATTAAAAAATGCATGGACGTGGAGGAAGCTGGGCGAGTATGCCAGGATAGAAAAATTTGGCGACAGATAGTTCATAAAAAGAATGTGAGTAGAGTGAATGACGCCTGAAACAAAGACCTTGGATACTAATGGGCCCAAGTGGGGAGCCACACACAGCAATTTTATGAGGCTCTCCACGTGAGGTGATCGCTAGAGAGATTGATCAGCAACCTGGGTCGGAGCAGTGTTGCGGAGTGAACGTGTTATTTAAATAATTAACACGAGCGCTCTAGATCAATTTAAAATATCTATATCTTACACCTATATACCTATCTGCCTTATACCTATACTCTGTTCCTCGAGAGAACGACCTGAAGACGCGCATGGGGGTTGTGGTTTCTCGATGGAGGAGTGTCCTTACCCTTTTTTTTACACGTAGTTTCTTCATTTCTCTTCTCATTGGTCCTTTGGTACGAGTTAAATATTTATTACTTTCCTTGGGTTTCTTTCTCAAATTTT
Source organism: Andricus coriarius (assembly GCA_932066315.1). NCBI lineage: Eukaryota > Metazoa > Arthropoda > Insecta > Hymenoptera > Cynipidae > Andricus > Andricus coriarius. Next base: position 8,725 of record CAKNWT010195698.1, read on the forward strand.
TCGAAAGATTTTTGCCAGATGTAACCAGGAAAAGAAGAGGACCTCATCCCGTGCCGGTCTCGAGTTACAAAAATTAAAAAGTTAAAAATTAATATTTCTCCAATCACCGACTTGAAAGTAATATATTTGGAATGTGCACATTATTCCGATTCCAACGACATGTAATTTGTCCATAAAGGTTGAAAATTGGAGAAGTAATCAATATTAAATTAAATATTGAGCTAAAGTTTCTTCAATTAAACTTCTTCAAATCTGCAACTTTTCGAAGCACGTAATATATCATTGGAATCGGAAAAAATCGTAGATGTTGGTTATATTATTTTCAAATCGCTAATTGCATAATTGACAGTTTTTAAATTTTCTATCATTGACCTGTGTGTGGGCAAAAGACCCCTGCTACGGTAAGGTCGCCGAAACAGATATAAGTGAAAACCCAGACTGTCGACCAGTGTCGTAAATCAATCAAGAAAAGAGTTTTTCATGAAGTTGAAGTACTTCACTGCAGATTGGCTGAAACATGTCAAGAAATCCCGCCTTCTTGAAAAAATTTAACAATACGCTGCGCGAAGAAAAACAAAATTGGTCGTTCTACAGGTCGTTCTCTCGGGGAACAGAGTATATATACCCATCCACACACTACTACTTTCCAACCGAGCAATTCACGCCTACCCCGAAAGGGAAACGGCTTAATGGTATAATAATAATAATAAATAACAAAAAGAGATAAATAATAAATATAATAATGAATAATGAATAAGTAAGAGTAAATAGTTAATAATGAATAATAATTAATAAATAGTAGTAAATAATAAATGATAAATAATTTAAATGAAAAATTAGTAATAAATTATGAATAAAGAATAATAAATAATGAGTGATAAATAATAAACAGTAAATAGTTAATAACAATAAATAATAAACAATAAATAGTAAATAATACATAATTTAAATAAAAAATTAATATTAAATAACAAATTATGAATAATGGATAATAAATAATAAATAGTGAATGATAAATAATAAATAAATAATAAAAATAATTATTTTCCTTCTATTTTCGATTGCAATTCATTCGTTTTAATTAATTTTTTTAAATTTATAACATAGGTTAATACAACTGTTGCCAATCCGTCAGAAATGAAAGTGGAGGAGGCGGAGGAGGAGGAGGCACCGCGAGAAAGAGCACCTCTTTTTCCTATTATACAAAGGAGGAAAACGCGGGATCTACCCCTCATAAACTTCGAGGCAGGGCCAAGTGGGATACTCTTTAATAATGGTGTGTAAACAATACTTGGTTCATTTTTTATTATATTTAAAATAAACAATAGTCCTATTTGATTTCTCTTCCGTCTAAAGTTTCAATTTATATTATTTTATGAAATATTATTTTTCCAGAACGTGATACAACTGAGGTGTCAAGGGCACTGGATCGAGAGACAGTTGACAGTATGCTCCGTATCGGCACAACAAATCGTCCACACAGGATGGAGGAGGAGGAGGGCGAGGATGACACGGTGGAGGTGGAGGAGGCTATGGATGTCCAGGATGCCCTGGATGCATTGTGGAGGATATTCAAACAGGTCAGGGTAGAAATATGAACGTAGAAACACCCCCGCATGGTAGAAAATTGATAGTTTTAGATGATCGTGATAATAAATACCCGTTTTTCAGATTTAACACGCGTGAGTTAACATTTAAAATAAAAATCCCTGATGAGAGCGTGTGCCCTGTCGATTGGCTCGAAAATGTTTTGAAGGACCTGTACGTGTACTTGGTGAAAACCTATCCTCCGACTGATAAAATTGGTTTTAAATTTTATGCGGATGGTTTGACTCAAGGCGCGGCAGGTCACGCTCTCCGCTATGTGAAGGATATGAGCTTCGAAGCTATATGGGACATGGTTTTTTGTATTACACAGAGTGCGGAAGAATTCACGTTAGATGACACTTTTCGCATCGTGGTTGACCACGCGGAAAATGCCGGTTGGAACAGGTTATGCCGATTTAACGCATGATAATATCGGGAAAAAATCCATGTGTATGATCGGTGAGGCTGACAATTTGTATCTTCCGCGAGCCATAGTTGTTGGGCGGGTGTATGGGGAACGTGGGCAGAGCAACGTTCGTGATTATAAAAAAAATGGGATGGTATACGCAGAAAAACGGCTGGTCGTCAGAAACGAGCGGCCGAAGAGCTTGTGCGAAAAGCCGGAGTCACAATTCCGCTGGAAGGTTGTGGTATAGGAGTGATAACCCTTTTCCAGCGCTATCGCGCGCGGTACCACATAGCTCTTGTAATTTTTGAAGTCGACACTTTTGCCAAAGGTAATGAACCACCCTTTTTTAATGGTAAAAATATGATTAATGAGACCGGCGGGGTGGTCCAAACCATTATTCATATTTTATACTATAGAGAGTGGGGTCATTACGATGTCATTTTAAATTTGACAGGAGCGTGTTCAAATCTTTTATTTTGCCTCGAGTGCAATAAAGGGTACCGACATCACAGTGAGCACAAGTGTGCAAACAAGTGTCTTGCATGTTATAAAACACCGCCCTGTATGTTAAATAATAATAATAACATACAAGACCATGTGGAACCATACAAGCCTGCTTCGATCAACATCTTCGGCCAGACTCATTTTCTAAATCTAAAAGCGTGTGTAGGGTTGAAAAAATTTGCCCGGGCTGTTCGAAATTAATAAATATTGTAAAATTCAAATACCGCAAATGTGTTTTTTCATTTTGTTATAGTTGTAAAGAGATTCGCGAGTTTAATCATAGATGCTACATACGACCTATTAAATCAAGAACAAGTGCCGACGACCCTGTGATTTTTCTATTTTATGACCTCGAGACACAACAGGATAAAACACTTAAAGGTGACGAGACTAAAAATGTCCACATACCAAATTTATGTGTAGTACATCAAAAGTGTACGTTCTGTCTTGGGGAGGAAGACATAAAAAAATCCTGTGAGCACTGCGGTATTCGCGAATACTTGTTTAAAGGGAAGAAATGTATTGCTGATTTTCTAGACTTTGCCCTCAGACCTGTAAAAAAGTTTAAAAAAATCATCTGCATTGCACATAACGCTAAAAGTTTTGACGCTCAATTTATCCTCAAACACCTGGTTGAGAATAATAACTTTCCATGGAAAGAACCTAGTGTTATATTAAATGGCTCGAAAATTCTTTGCATGGATGTTAAAAGAACGCGTTTTATCTACAGTCTGAATTATACACAGATGGCGTTGAGTGCTCTACCTTCAACGTTCGGTCTTACAGGTGCGGGGGAAAAAAAAGGTGTATTCCCCCATTTATTCAACATTCCAGAAAATCAAAACTATGTTGGGCCATTACCTGATTTGAAGTATTATTCACCAGATACTATATCCGTATCTGCAAGGGATAATTTTTTAAAGTGGTATGAGGAAAAAATTTCCGAACCCAAATATCGCTTTGATTTTCAGAAGGAATTAGTTGAATATTGTAAGAACGATGTCGACATTCTGCGACGCGCTTGTCTCGTCTTTCGAAATCAGTTTTTAGTAGCTGGAAATGTTTGCCCGTTCACTGAAAGCATCACAACACCATCGGCTTGTTCTGTGGTGTTTAGAAAAATTTTTCTAAAACCCGATACCATAGTTATAATATCACGTGGTGGTTATAGGTGGTGTGATGCGCAATCAAAAGTCGCCGTAAAATGGGTAAGTAGTGAAGAGCAAAAACGGGGTGTAACCAGCGCTCATGTTGCAAGAGGCCGTGAAAATCGTTTGAAAGAAGGGAATGTAGTGGTTGGGTTTTATGAATTAAACGGGGTGGGTCATGTTTTGCAATTTCACGGTTGCTTTTGGCATGGGTGTGTACGTTGTTATCCCGATAACCGTGACGCCAAACTAAACAGCTCCGATGAGACTCTAAAAGCCCGTTACGAAAGAACGCTCGCGCAAAGTGATAAGATGAGGCGAAATGGTTACCTGGTCACAGACATGTGGGAGTGTGATTTTAATGAATTGAAAAAAACGGATGTAAGGTTACAAAATATCATTATAAATTACCCCCTTGTTGTTAACGAACCCTTAAATCCACGAGACGCATTTTTCGGGGTGTGCACTGGGAACACCCGGTGTTACTATAAGATAAAGGAGGGTGAGAAAATGCAGTATCTCGATATTCGCTCTTTATACCCAAAACTTCTAAAATCAGGAAAGTTTCCTGTTGGTCATCCAGATGTATATGTCGGAGATGATTGTAAAATATTAACAGGTCTCGATAATACGGATATAAACAATGTATAAGGTTTAATTAAATGCCGTATAATACCACCACAAACTCTCTATCATCCACTTTTACCAACAAGATTTCATAATAAACTCATGTTCGCTCTCTGTCGTCAATGTTGCGAGAACCTTGAAAAAGGTGATTGTCCACACGCTGATGCAACATCGCGCGAGTTTGAGGGTACATGGGTTTCTGATGAAGTCAAAAGAGCCGTAACACTGGGGTATAAAATTACACAAATTTTGGAAATTTGGAATTACAAGACAACCCAGTACAACACTCGCGAATGTGTTGACGAAGTTTCGAAAGAAGCATATCAAGAGGAGATAAAAGCAAAAGAAGGAATTCAACTAGACTGGACTAGAGTAAAAAAATCCAGGGTTGCGTTCGGTTGCCAAGCTGTGTCTGAATTCGTTTTGGGGTAAATTTGGGCAGCGTGAAAATTTAACCCAAACCCATATTGTGAAGACACGAGAAGAATTACTCAAGCTTGCAGCCAATCCGGAGATTGAGATCAATAATATACTTCCGGCAAGTAAAACAGCAGCGCTGGGAGTTGATTTTGTTGTTTGAATGCTTTCTTAAACGCTCAGCGTTGAAGTTAAAGTGGGACTGTAAGAACGAGATAAGCATTTCTTATAAGGTGTTTTAGACTGCTTTATTAAAACTGGCGAATCAAGACCAAACAGCAACGCTGGGAGTTTATTTTCTCATCTGAGTGCTTTTATCAAACTCTTAGCGTTGAAGGTAGAATGGAAGCGTTGGCACAAAAGGAGAATTCTGTAAAAGGTGCTTTAGAGTGCTTGACATAAACTGGTTGATCAGTGCCAAATTGCAATGCTGGGTATCGATTCTTTTGTCCGGCCATTCAACTTAAGCGCTTCGCGACGATCATGGGATGCAATATTTCAAACAAAAGTAGCGTTTGTTATGTAAATTAGTTATTTCTATCACCGATTCAGACAATCAAACGCCTCTTGATAATAGAAATCGAATTACGCGTTTGAAGCTCGATAGCATGCAATTATATGAACGCTTTGTGTGTTGCCCCACCGATTAGCGCATCGCCCGAGCGCTTATCAATTCCAACGCGATTACATCGCATTGTTCGCCAGTACAATTCTTTTGCTACATAAACTTACACGAGAGTAAAGCAAAGGGTGGAAAAAAAGTATGTGATATATTCCACTCCACAAGATCATGATCAAGGTTCGAATTTTGATTCATTCGACTTTCTGTGGCTTCTTTTGTACCCAAAATGTAAAGCTGTCCAAAACTATGATCTTCATTCGCACATGAATAAAAAGCAGCCCGTGTGGAAAAATTTCGTGGCAGTCTTGAATCATGCTAAAGCCAGTACAGTTTTTCTCAAGCCTGTCTATTCACGCAATACTAGCCTGGCGCTACACTGGTGCTGTCTAGTTTTGCTACGTGTTTGATTTAAACCTTTCTGCTGTCTAGTCCCAGTCTTG